>JABCPU010000479.1:0-49146 GCA_016800925.1 Suillus spraguei | reverse complement strand
TCATCTTTTAGATCATCTATAGATGATAATGTCATGAACAAAAGAAGAGGACGTCCAAAAGGTGTGCTCAACAGCACAATCATAAAACTTCAATCTTTGTCTATATCACCTATGAAACTACCCAGCAAAAATGTAGCTGAATCATTGTTGTTGTCTTCTGGACAAGATCCTATTTCAAAAGACTCTATTTCTCAAGTGGTCAAAGGTGGGTTTGTATGTTTTGAGGTGAACTTTATGAGAGTCAATTCTATTGGAGCAGAGACAGCAAATGACATTCATATTCCAATATTACTAACATTTCAATTGGATGTGTCTTCAGCTTCTAAAGAAGTTGAGAATTTGAAACATAGGTCAGTAATTCTAGCCAATCTGCCACTCAAAGTTTTGAAAATCATCTGAATATACAGAAACTCCAAGTTATATCAATCATCATCCTGCCAGGTGCTTACTTTTTCTTGACCTTTGAGTTGCAGTATATTTTGGCAAGTGGGACTTTCACTGACTGTTTATATAAAAATCTAAACAGACTGCTTCAAACTCTAACAAGAAAAAGATTCCAACATCAGAGAAAAATGATGTTCCTGCTTTAGATCTGTCCACCTTGTTTTGTGCAAAATTCACAAAGATTGATGGGGTAAGCAAACTGTTTCAGAGACTAAAAACTTGAATTAAATCTCATGAAGAAACCTCAGTCTATAAAAAGAGTTTCTTAAGTTTCACAGCAGATATCATTAGATCCAGAGCAAATATCTGCAGATATCATGGAGACCTGTGCTAAACCAACTTCAAGGCAGCCTTCTAACATCTTCATATCTTCTAGTGATCCACCTTCTTTCTCCGATGACACAGAACCATGGGATTATTCTTCAGATGCCTATATGGTGTCAAATGAAGTTATAGACCAAGACATAGATGTTGATATCTCTCAGGAGAAGTCTGCCTCAGAGGTGTCAGCAGATCAAGCAATAGCAGTCAAAGGCTAACCAAAGCCACAGAAAAAGAACAGACTGTGATCTCAAATGAATCACAGATCACTTGTTCTGATTCCAATACCAAGTCTATGACTACCTTAACTCTTTCTGCAAATATGTCAAAAGTAGCCAAAGCATGTCAGAAATCACAAGCTTCCTTCAAGTCTGAGAGCTTGATGTGGAATGAGAAGGTCAGTTTATCACTATGACATTTGCTTTGGACTAAGGTCATATCTTTATAGTTTCTTAAATTCTTTTCTAGTCTTGGATTTGACTGGACTAGATCAGATGAACTTCAAAGTGACATTAAAAGGCAGATTGGAAAAGCAATGGCCTCTAAGGATGTTCAGGTATGTTATTTTTTGACATTTAAACCAGCTGTATTAATTTGTTTGTAGAAGCAAATCAAGACTCATATGCATATCATAGTCCAGTATGTTTGTTGGATGAAAAGCCAAAGAGAAGCAGTCAAGCTTCCTGAAGAGTCCAAAATTGGATTTAGAGTCTTATTTACACTTTTAGAAATGGAGGGTTAGAGAGATGTCAAGCTGGTGCATTTGCAAAAGACATCATTAATGTGTGTGTGCTGATTTTGTACCATAAATAGAATTGTCAGACACATAAGTATCTAAAGAGTGCTATAGAAGAGCCACTAAGTCACTAGATTTTTTTCTGTCCTTCACATGATCTCTATAGTTAATTTGTTCAGCTGGAAATCAAGCTGTTATTGTGTCATTTACAACCAGTACATTGGACAGGCAGGACATTGATAGTAAATTGTGTTGGCCAACTGTTTTGTGGGAAGTATCCAAGTTGTATCCACTTTATCCAAATGGATGATCCAGTCATGAGGCAGAGAGAGGTCTTTACTGACCAAGTGATTGTGCCACTTCCTCACTTGGCATATGACCCATCTATTACCAGATACTCCAGCTTTGATTCCACGTTCAAACAGGACAGCAGAGGAGTGCTTTGAATAGTTCATCGGTGAAAGCCTGAATGAACTTCAGTAGCAGGCAACCTAGCTTTGATAGACTCTGCTGATGACAGAACTTTAAGACATCTTGTATGATACCAGCGGTTGCAATTTAAGCAAAATCTTGAGTCTCCTGGTCAGGACTGAAAGGTTTTTTGCAGGTTGAAATGCAAGATAAGCTGATTGAATCATCCTAATATCACTCTTTGTAAATCAATCATTTTTCTATTAAAAACTGACAAACCTGCAGTTCAGGAGGAAAAGAGCATGCATACCATCTGGTATATAGACCCTTTAAACCCAAGGTTTTTGAAAGCCTGACTTCTCATCAAACTTTATGACTTTGATGGTTTCTCAGGAGATCAAGAATAATGTCAGTTTTTGATTTGCTGAGACAGATAAAAGTAACTCACCAGCCAATACTGCAGCTTCTAACCATTGAGTCAGATCTGACAATAGAAGCTCATTGGTTCCCATAGAAAGAAATCTGAAATCAGATTGGGAAGCTGTCTTGAAAGTTGGATCTTGTACATCCTTAGACCAGTACCAGCGTATTTTGACCCAAAAAGGCTGCAAAAATAAGATAAGTGAAATAGAAATACAAATGATATGATAATAATGGGGACCAAAAAAAAGTCAAAAAAACCTACTTCTAAAGCCTTTGGACGGTTGTCAATACGAAAACACTCGATGATTCCATACCACAGATCATCATCATCCACTCCTCTACGGCCTTTTTTGGGAGCATACACTGAAACACTATATTCATTCAAAAAGATTCATACATTAAATCAATAATAATTCTGATATCAAAAAAACATACCTTTGTCCAACTTTATATTCAATTCTAGACTTGACTCCTTCATCTGATACAATAGAATAAACTAGGTGATTTTTTGTTCAATCAGAATTAAAATCTTTAAAATACAACAATAAACTTACTGATTGCTCTTGCAGTGGGCAGTTGATCAAATTTTCTTTTGTTGTCATGCCCCTTGGGCAACTCTGACATTTTGGTCGGATACTAAAAGTATCTTGCAAAGCATCATTAGAGTATATATTTATTTATCTTAGTCATATCTAATCTAAATTGCAAAAGTCAAATAAACTTAATTTATCTTTAATTTCATTACATGAAACTAAAATCAATTCATTGGTCTCAACATCTGTCATGCCTGCATCCTCATCTTATCACACACAGCATACTGCAAGCTGGCTAGACATGCAGCTATCTTCAGATTCTGACTTTTATCCTATATCTACAAGAACACCAATCATGTTTGCTTCCACTTCATGCATACAGGTAATTCAGCCAATATAATTAGTTAAAGGTGACTTAAACTAATCAACTTCTAGATCAGTGGATCTTCTGCATCAAAATTCAAACAATTCATCTCATGCATCACCTGTCATTCCAAGCTCATGGCTTAACTGCATCTATCATCGGATGATAGTTATCTGACAATGGCTGCAACAAATCCTTCAAGGAATGTCTACATGGTGCAGATGGTCATGATGCCAGAGCCAATCAACAAGATTCAATATCTAATGATTTATCTGACATTCTAGAGAGATATGTTCAAAAACATGGATTATTGTCTGAAAAAAGAATTTCCATCAGATGATTATCAACCTGAAAGTGCAAAAGAATCTGGTCCTGCATGGATCAGATCTTATCAGGCTGATGATTCAGATGCAATGTCAGAAGGTCAAGATGATGTAGAATCTTCAGGTGAATGATTTTAAAATATAAATATTTGACTTTAAGCCTCTTTAACTGAATGTTATAGTAGACATTGATCCCATGCTGAATTTGACCTGCCCTACCCTGTGGCTTCCTGCTCTAGAGCAGCTTCACACATTAAATCCTCAGAAACATGTTGGAGAAGCTGTGCTCAATATGTTTCTAATGACCAAATGGTATCCAAAATATGGTCAAGGCCCTTTAAGATATGCTGATATGACAGCTGTGGCTCCTTCATTGGTCAACAAGATGCCTGCACTAGATGAAATTCAAAAATTTCAGCAAAGACACTTCTTGTCTTCTTCCCAGGAACATTCCCATTCCACTGGTCAGGTTGGATTCATTCTTACTATATCTCAACACCACTACGTGGCTATCTTGACTATCACCGTCAAAGTGCTCATATCCTGGGTCATCATTCAACTTCCATACTTCAATCTGCAAGCAGTTCATAAAGCAACTGGAGTGCATGGCATGGTCCATCATATTGGAAAAGATTGGCTATGCTGCATGACTGGTCTTCTGGAGATGTTGCTGCTGTATGGATCTATGAAAACCTCAAATTCTGTTTACCAGGATCACAAGATTGTGAATGTGGTCCTCTCTCATGTGCTATATTGGAGCATTTTTTGGAACATGGACTAAGCCACCATCTTGATGGAAGTTTGCAGCTGCCGACCGTACCTTGTGGACACACTATTCGTCTCAGAATATTAGAGATGGTGAAACTCAGCTGCAGACGCCAGTGGAGTCATTATCTATATCTTGGTGATGATCTTCCACATCATTGGAATGGAATAGATAGGATCTCTCAGGAAGTCTTAACTGCTAGATTAGAAGAATCTCAGCAAATAGGACGTCATCATCAGGCCATCATAACTCAGCTTGCCATCATGTTATACAATTGCCCCGACTGTTGTTCAAAACTGGGTCAAACTGCAGCAAGCCTAGAAGACAAGACTTCAACTTCTGATTCTGATCCTCAAGAAGATAATCTCATGGTCAACCTAATCCCAAGTCCCCAAATGACATCAAATCTAAAGCAACTCTTGAATCGCCATTCTTTGACCATAGGCACCCACCTTCGTGATACAAACACTATGCCATCTAGATGGACACCATTTGATCCAAAATTCGACCAATATTGGAATGGACCTACCCTAGAGTGCATGCACCCCATCACAGATGCTGGAGAAATGTGGTCTGCTTCCAGAAATACTTGGATTAGTGAACTAGGCTCTGCCATGCTCTACAGAGATTATGGATATAGAATTCTTCCCAGCTTCTCTCAGATGTTCTGGTTGGGCCCTCCGATGAATGCTCTCGATTACATGATGAGCATTGGAGTATCTGATGCATATGATCCTAGCTGGCAGGTTGGTCACTAGAGAGCAGAAAGCGTTAGCCTGTCTAGAAGCTCTATGTTTTCTGATAAAAGAATGGTGGTTCCAAGTGACGTCAGGATCATGGTAGGATCTGAGATGTTGCTAGATGCTAGACAGCTGGCTTCAGAAAAAAAAGGAGTATATGAAACTCTATTTGTTTTTGGAGCTCATCCCACTGGAAACCAGAGGATTATAATGGACCTAGAGCTAGATATGGATGTTCCTGATGAGATCATGATCTCTGTGGACATTGACAGCTATATCTGAGTTACTCAAGACTTTTGTCCTGCTCTCAGCTTAGGAATATACTTGGCTCCAGTAATCGATCAGCAAGCACCTATCCAGAAGCACAATCACATTTATGTGGATGTTCTCATCCCTCAAAGTGCAGAAGACCAGGGTCCAGATGGCACTCAAAGACAAGAGTGGTGGACCAAATCCATCCCTTTAAGCTCCATACCTCATGTGCCATTTGGTGTGCTAAGCACAGGAAATCATATCTCCAATCTTCTGCTCTTCTTTCCAAGAATGATTCACAACCGTACCAACTCATCATTAAAGGCTACTCGAATTCCTCTGGATGTCATTGATTTATTTTGAAACCAAGTGGTTCTACCTTCGATATCTCAGGAGTCATCTAATTCTTCTTTGCCATATGTGGATACCACCGTCCATGAGATCAGATACAAATCACGCAAAGGTGGCTCTGGTCAGCCTGGAAGTCAAAGATCTAAAGCCACTCCTGTCTCCAGAACAGCATTTGAAAGGATTCAAAATAGCATGAAGACGCGTGTTAGAGATCAAGCAATGTTGGCCCCATATGGATCCTTCTTTTTTGTCTTGGAAGGCAAAGGCATCAAACTATGGACAAAGGATGGCCAAGATGGCAGATATAACTCTCCATATGAAGCTCTGAAGACCAACTTTGCAAACTTGGACTGGGATTATATAATGGACCGGAAGCATGGAGAACTATACTTGGATCTGGGAATCAGCTTCAATCCCACTGGTCAGTTTGTAGGTCTTTGGAGGCTGGATGCTTTGAAGGCTTCTTTTCAAAAAGGAGTATTTAAAAAGGGCAATATTTATCATACTAACACTTTAGGGAGATATGGTGGAATTCAGGCAGAAATGATGTTAGCCAATGCACGTTCCAGCCAGATCTGCTTTCGTTCTGCTTATCATTTGTCCTATGAGGCCATCAGGCCCAACAACAACCAACCAAAGTTTATTTCTGATAGAGATGCCTATCATTTCACCGAAGCATATCTCAAAGAATGTAGATGGATGCATGAAATCTATAGTGGCGGTCCTTCTCAAAGAGCCTATGAATGTCGTGATGAATATAGAATGAGTGGACAAGCTGCTTTAGAGGTCCTTCCCTATTTAAAAAAACAGGTATGTCTTTCAATATTTGTTTTGCTTTTTATGTTGCTCATAGATGACAACTAGGCTGAAGCTTTATGAAATATCAACCTATTCTTTGGATTCCATCCAATGTTTGGTTTGGACTCATGGATAGCAGGCTGGAGGGCTTGAGACGTCTTCAAAAAACATTAAAAGTGGAGAAACCTCTCAACTATGGCATCCAAACCAGCATCATATGTCATCTTCTAAGGTGTTTGACCTCCACCCCTATAGCAATGGATCTCCATTTGCGGCAGTCCCTTCAAAGTCTAGATGTTGAGAGGATATGGGATCGGCATGGCATGCTCTTTCTTTATAATATGGAAGAATATATCATGAAAGAAGACAATGCTGAGGTTCTCAAAATCATGGGTGCCAATATCAAAAGCCATCCTAAAATCCATCCTCCATCCAATCATATAACAAGTTCAGACAACTGGCCTATTGGTCCGCAGCCTAGCTGGAAGGATGTAGTGGAGACAGTTGAAGATCGCCCTCAAGTCTTAATGAGGCCTTGGATTTATGACTCCATCTGGGATCCAGGAGATTTGAACATAGGCCTTCTATTCATCCAATTCACCAGAGAGTTTTGGTTGCAGCTGGGTGGAACACAGACTACTGATGAATTTATGGATGCCATCACTGTCAATCCCACAATCTGCCATAATCTCCAGGAGGCTATGACATGCTGGTCTTTGGATCGGATAAATCGATGGATTATCTCCATCAAATTCCAAGCCTGCAGTGCTAGACTAGAAGGAGATAAACCTGGCTGTCCTCATCTCTCATTTGCTCATTTTTTCCTCACAAGGACTCTGCACCACCACAGTCATCAAAGTGGAAGATTTATTGGACCCAGGGTTATATTGCAAGCTATCATGAGATGTGCTCCAAACTATCTGAAGCCCAGTTGCAGCATCTGCATGACAGATTGGATATACTATTTGCCAATCTTCAATGCCTTCCGGATGCCAACAAACCTACTCAAAAAAGTCCTGGCTCTACTTGGACCTTGGCTTCTGGTCAAGATAGCATCAAGATAGTCACTAATCCAAATTTCTACCTCATACAAAAAATTGGAGGAAGAAAGCGCACTAGAGTTGATCGCCGTTCTACAAAGGCTAAGCATGCTAGAAAACCACCAACTAGGCAGATTAAAGTATGACCAAGTCAGACATCTTCAAAGATATCACTCATTCTTTTATCATTAGCAAAGCGTCATCAGTCAAAAGATACCTCTGCCACATGACACAGCAGCATCAAAGCCCTGTCCAAGCACCAAAGATAGAAACAGCTCCAAGAAAAAACAAACAGAAGATGACAGTGTCTCTGAAACAAATTCTATGTCAGATTCAAATGATAATGATCTAACCAATGATGAGTCTGAAATTGACTCATTATTTGATGATGATAGGAGTGGAGAGGAAGCTGATGAAGAGCACAATGACTCTGATGTTAGTGTCCACTAAACACTATTAGGCTCATGCATTTGTATTTCAAATTTTCTGAATCATGCATGATTTGGTTATCTGAAACTATAAACAGAAAAGGGTCTAAAGGAATATCTAGATCCAGCTTTTTTATAAGGTAGGTATATAAAAGGGTTGCCTGATATGTAATGTAACATGATCCCTGCCTTGTAAAAAGGATTCAGCTTCAGGAGAAAGATCTTCTGCCAAGATTGTTATACTGGTGGAGTATTGAGATTGAATGATATTCTCTATAGAGTGGTTGGACTGAGGAGTAAGGGATCTTATTAAATGTTGGGCAAAAATCTGTATGTCACCTGATACCCAAGCATCAAAAATGTCATTCCATTTTGATGAAGGTGGTTTTTGATCTAAATAAATTGATCTATAACCACCTCCTGAGTTCTGGGCATGAACTGCCCGAGCAAACTCATGTACTGCAGCAATGACACCTGGAATCTTGAGGCTAGTTCCAGCAACTAGTAAAACATCTGCTTTTACTCTATGGCGACTACCATTAGCATCACTTGTGATGTAGTGTTCCAGATAATCCCCAACTGGATGGGTCTGACCATAAAGGACTATATTTGGGATTAATATTCCTGGTGCATGGGGATGTTTGTGCATGATTTGATGCTGGTATTCAATCTGTTGACAAGCTGGGCATAGTGGTAGACAACCAGTTGTTAGAGTCAAAATATGCGAGTGTAGCTGTGGCTGATGGCAGCATTTTATGCATGCTAGAGTCTCCAATGTGCCATGTAAAGGAATGCATCGTGGGGTTTCTTTGATATGGTGTGTCTGAGGCACTCCACAGGATAATCCTGCCTTTAATTCTAGTTGATCGATATTTTGAGTATAGACTCGGCATAAACCATCTTTTTCATCTAACATTTTAAGAGCCAGATGAAAAGGAGTAGGAGGTGCTTGAGAACATTTTTGATGTAGTTCTGCCAGAGTTTTACATAGAGATGCAGCCTTTAATGGTATCTTGAGGAAAGAATATCAAAATAATGATTTAGCAACAATAATGAGAGAGCCATCTATTCCGTCATATTTGCACTTTCTCCCCTGACGAACTGAATGCCCTGCATTTGGACGAAGAACTGTTTTTGGTTCTGAAGTTGTCTGCCAAGCTGAGGCGTCTATGCCAAGAATCATCCAAAGATTTTCATGTGAAGTTTCACAAAAATGTGGATCCAGTTACTAGGGGTTGTCGCACATGTTATCATCAGCCTGAGGATTCCAAGTGTGTCAGGTATTGGACTATCAAGCCAAATGATCACTCAGAAATCCATGGGAAGGTTGTCACACCCTATCCTGCCGATGATCCTGATCGACTTCTGCCCACAGGGAAGGTGAGTGTCTCGTTGTAGGCATTCCTGTCAGTTTTTATTTTTATTTTCATCTGCAGGGTAGGGCTGTCTGTGCTGACTACGTTCCTTTAATGGACCTGGGGTTGCGAAAGATTTTCCATCGTGCAGATGTGCTGGCATGGTGTGGCTGGGACGTAACCCTGTTGGTTGATGCAGACTCACCCAAAACAGTGTTGGCAGGAGTTTCATTTGACGCATTTTCTCAGGAGGACCTTCGGGAGATCTGATGTGACCCCTCCACCGGAAAGGAGACCAAAGCTATCAAGCGGGGCAGCCAGTTCCGCAGATTTGAATGGGGTAAAATGCACCCAGTAGGCTCCAGGAAACCTGCCGGGGGAAGGCCTGGAGATGGTTATACGTGTTATGGAGGTATGGAGGTCAGGGATACTGCCCATATCAGGTTACTATTTGCTCATGCTGAGGTATATTCACAATACATTTTTATCCCCATCTCCGACTAATACGTGAAATCCCAGGATGTAGAAAGGATGGTGGCAGCAATTGAACCTTTTCATCCTCAGGTTGCCAGGGAGCTCAGACGGTTGTCCTCTGAAGTCAATTCTTTGGGGGGCATAGGTGTAACTGCATATTATTGTTGGAACTTTGTGGCGCCCCAGCATATTGACTGTGATGCCACTTGGACCATAGCCCTGCAGACCCGCAAAGAAGCGCTGGCTGACGAGTTCAATTTTATCATGGCGGACCTTGGGTGCTATGTGGAAACTGCTGAAAATGCGTTGTGGTAAGTTTGGACAGTTGGAGTTGTATCGCCACTCAAGGACCTTAGGTGGTTCCAGGGTTGCCACACACATGGCACGGTGGCTCCTTGGTTGTCATCTATGTTATCCTCCAGAAATTTGTCGCAAGGCATAGGAGTTACTTTACCCATAACTTCATTAAAGGCTGCCTGCATTCAAAATTCGGCACGAGCTGCATTTGAAGTCTTGGCTCAAAAATGGCAGGTGGATGTCCAGTCACATTCATATGAGCACTGAGACATTCCTCATAAAAAGTACAGTGGCTCAAAAAACTATCCGCATGTTTTGACATTTTTCACTATCTATGATATTGTGTGAGAATGAACAAATTCCTCAAGGACATACTTATACCACATTGTAGTATGGTTTCAGGGCTTTTATTTGAGCCCTACACCGTGGGAATCGGCGGAGATATGGTGGAGATATAAGGCTTATAAAATGATGACTCATGTGGACAGTTTTTTGAGTGTATATTAAAACTATATAAATCATTATTTATGACACCATAAAAATCATGCCACTATTATATAAATTATAAAGTGGTGTCATTATGTTATTTTATGACTATATCTAACTATATAAACCAGAATATCTCATGTATCATAGTCATAATCACCATGAAAGCCATCTCCTCTGCTCAAAGAGATAATATCCTCTCTCTGTCTTATGCTGGCCTCTCTGCTCGCCAAATTTCCTCTAGAACTGGAGTATGCAAGTCCACTGTGGCCAAGTTCATCAAAGAAAGCCACCCAGACAAGGAAAACTCTTGTGGAGGACGTCCATCCAAGCTTACCTCTACTGACAAAAGGGCTATTATCCAACATATCACTACAGGAAAGGCTGATAATGCTGTCCAAGCCACCCATTATATCAATTCCACCATCACTACCCCTGTCTCTTCACAAACTGTGAGGAATGTTCTCAAGGCAGCTCATCTCAAGGCAGTAACAAAGAAGAAAAAGCCTCTTCTCTCCATCAAACATAGGCAGAGAAGACTAGCCTTTGCCTTAGCTCATCAACACTGGACTGTAGAGGACTGGAAGCGTGTTATATGGTTAGATGGGAAGGTGTATGTATGGAAAAAGAAGGGAGATGGCCTAACAGACAGAGAGGTTAATGGGACTGTCAAGTTTGGAGGAGGTTCTTTAATGGTATGGGGCTGTATGGGATGGAATGGTGTGGGAATGCTTGCTGAGGTTGAGGGGAAGATGAATGCTGAGCAGTATGTGGACATTTTAAATGACCACTTGCTGCCTAGCTTGGCAGAATCAGGGATTGATGAAGAAGATATCATTTTCCAACAGGATAATGATCCCAAGCACACATCCAGAAGAGCTAGGGAATGGTTTGAAGAACATAACATCAATGTTCTTGACTGGCCAGCACAGTCTCCTGATGTCAATGTCATTGAACATCTCTGGGGAACACTCAAGAAAAAGCTTCAAGCCTATGAAAACCCCCCTAAAGGAGTATGGGAGCTTTGGGAGAGAGTAGCAGTGGAATGGGGGAAGATCACAGCTGAGGATTGCCAGAAATTAATTGAGAGTATGCCTAGAAGGATAGAGGCAGTAATTAAAGCCAAGGGAGGTCATACAAAATACTAGAATACCTGGTTATTACTGTAAAATACTTGAGTCAAAAAACTGTCTGCATGAGTCACCATTTGTGAGCCTTGTATCTCCACCATATCTCCACCGATTCCCACGGTGTAGGGCTCAAATGAAAGCCCTGAAGCCATACTACAATGTGGTATAAGCATGCTTTTGAGGCATTTGTTTGTTCTCACACAATATTATAGATAGTGAAAAATGCCAAAACATGCGGACAGTTTTTTGAGCCACTGTATATTAAAAGATGTGTTTCCCAAATCTGACATCCTTTTATACAAGATATATATTTTCTAGCCATCATATCATTAAGCCCGACTTTTGGACCTGCACCGACATATTGGTAACCTTCTGGAGTGAAGCCAGTCTGTTTTACTTGGAATGCTGCATGCCATGCAATTTCAAACCCATAAGTATTAATGACAGCCATGAAAGAGGGCCCATCAGTGATTGATTAGGACTTGGAGTCCAAGGACAAGCACGCCACCGTTACTTCAAAGTCCGCGGAGGAAGTGAACCCTAACTGGCTAGTTGCAGCTCCGCTTTATACCCTCCCACCAAACAAAGCCAGCACCTCCAGCTCAAAAGAAACATCATCATGACACGTGCCATGTCTCCAGAGTGCAAGAGAGAGTATAACCGTAGATATGAGCGCAAACTGCCACTGGAGGCCAAACAGAAACGTCGAGATGCCCAAGCCGCTTGCAAACGAAAATTGCGTCGACACAGGAGCACTGCCCGGACTCTAGCGGAACCAATCACTTCGGCTGTGGCTGGACTTTGAGTATTATCACCTGCATTTTCCTGGATCCCTTCTTCAGTGCAGGATCAAACAATAGATAGCCATTCACATACCAGTGGTTTCTTCCGGCATTCCATGGCACCATCAAATCATCCTGGGTGCAGAGGTTCCCCTGGAGACAAAGGTTGTGACATGGGATGATGGCCATATCACCGTACTGCCCACTGTGATGCGAGACAGAAAAAATGTATTGATTGAGGACCTGTGCCTTACGAAAAAATTCGCTGCAGTTCCTGCATCCAAACCGGGGTCCAGATTTGTGACCCATCTCAATGGGGCCCTCAGTGAAAATGAGGTATTATCAATGGAAATACGGTCTAGTCTTGCAGCAGGAAAATGTGTCATTGTGCATGAGGCAGTGAGGCCTGGACCCTTAAACCTAACAATGGAGTATCTGGAAAAGCAGTATGGCATTCACAACACCACACCTGTGGATATGTATGGTGAGGTTCTGGACCTTCATTGTTCATATATGATCATGGCTTATCCTAGTTGATCAGATATGGAGCTGCGAGCAAAAAATCCTGCTCAATATCAGGTGCCTGGCGTGATGGGTGATTTAATTTCAGGTATAAACAACCCAAACGAGCAAAGATGTGTTCTGAATTGTCCCATAGCGGTAGGTTTGCCTCCTGAACTGGTGTAAGCACCATCTAGTCTCCTCCGCATTGCTGTTCATCCACACTCAGTCCCCTAGATGATGGCCAGCTGGCCTGGTACTGGACTACCAAAGATTATCCCCCGCCAGCATGGGGTATGCATCTTGGCAGCCCATGCGCCTCCGTGTCCCAGGGTGGGGTACTAATTCCTCCGCATGATGACTCTGAAGGCAGGAACACCTATTTCTTTCCAGTCATTGGGATACAACTCCGGACACTGTTTTTCCAAAAGATTGCTCATGGTGACCAGGTGCCTGTTCAAACCACCAAATCCATCTGTGGCCCTCATAGCTTGGATGATTATAAGGCTGAGACCTTGACAATATACTCTGGAGATTTGTTGTAAGCCCATGGATAGACGGTGTCTAGGACAGTTACCTCATGATCATCTTCTTTGTAGAATCCAGCCACCAGGCCAGTTACATGCAGAATACTACCCCAATCCGGCTTTGGCACATGGGGGCCACTTTTTCACATATGGAACACTTCATCACACATATAATTTAAGATCCTTAGAAGTCACTCAAGGCAATAGCACTCAAGCACATGAACATATAGATGAGACTCTCTGGCGGATGGCTGTTCTGATTCCACGCCTTCCACCGGATCGACTGTCAGGCAAGTGTGTCTACCATATAGCTTGCTTCATGCCATTGACTGTAATAATCAAAAAGGCCTGAATTACTGGCCTTTGTTAGCACTTTGTTGCATGGTTCTTCATCCCAGAATGCATCTGACACCACACCTGACAACAAGGTGCCACCAGACAAAGTTACCCATGGCCTCACGATCATCTAGCTACATCCAAGCCTATACAGTTGTTACAAAGATTCTGCAACACCTAGACATTTGTGCAGAAGACCTGCCTGATATTATGAGGCATCGTACTTTGGTGGTGGAAGTAGGGAAAGTTGTTGATCTTGATGATTGTCTTTTAGAATTTACCCATGCCATGTAGCTGTAGCCATGCAACAAATTGTCTGGAAACTTGCATTTTGTCTACTTGGATACTGCAAACACAACCCCTCGAGTGTCGGATACGACATGCGAATTCCGCCGGCTACCTACGAGGAAGCCATGTTGTGCTCAGACCGTGAAGAGTGGTTGAAGGCGATGAGAGCAGAACTTGCGATTATGCAGGAGATGAAGGTACACAAGGTAACCGCACTACCTGAGGGTCGCAAGGCTATCGGAAATTGATGGGTGCTCAAATTCAAAGAGGATAACAAAGGTGGTCCCATCTTCAAGGCACGACTCGTCACCCAGGGTTTCTCTCAGATCCCCAGGATTGACTCTGGCGCCATGTGAGCCTTGTATCTCCACCATATCTCCACCGATTCCCACGGTGTAGGGCTCAAATGAAAGCCCTGAAGCCATACTACAATGTGGTATAAGCATGTGTTTGAGGCATTTGTTTGTTCTCACACAATATTATAGATAGTGAAAAATGCCAAAACATGCGGACAGTTTTTTGAGCCACTGTAGATGGGTGGGCCGACGTGGGGGAATTTTACATAGACGGGTGGGCCGAGGTAAAATATATTACATATACGGGTGGGCCTAGATATGTATTATAAAGACGTACAGCTGATGTAGCCACCAGAGAATCAAACACATAGGATACATGCACCCTATGAGTGCATATACCTACCATCAACCACCAAAATCTAAACCCTGAAGCACGAAAACCTGAATTCATCATGTCTGACATTCATCAATAATTGAGGTGCCGGGTGCCGGGTGCCAAGTCCCGAATCCAGGAACTCGAAACTGGAGATTCAAACTAGAGATTTCCTGAATTCCGGATACCCGGACACCTGAAACACAACACACAAGGTGAAAGATTTAAAGTCCATGTGTGGAGTCATCTAGTGCCAAGTGCCGGGTGCGGGTGCAGAGTACCGAAACTAGAAACTAGAAACTCGAGATTCAAGACAAAACAGACATCTACCAAAAATGTGTGGATCAAAGTTTTGTTGTTGCCTGACATGTGTCTGAGTCCCGAGGACCGGACCCCGAAATTGTAGACTACCAGATTTTGGGATTCGGGGTTCAGCACTCGAGATTCAAGATTTGAGATGAAAAAGATATCTACCAAAAATGTGTGGATCAAAGTCATTTTATTGCCTAACATTGTTTTTGGTCTCAAGTGCAAAAGCCCGAGTACCGAACTGCGAACCCCTAAATAGTAGACTACCAGATTTCGGAGTTCGGAGTTCAGCACTTAGAATGTGTGGATCAATAGGTGTCTATTGCCTCACATTGTTCTGAGTCCCGAGTCCCGAGTCCCAAGTCCCGAGTGCTGGGTGCCGGGGTTCAGGGTTCAGCACTGACAATATGTTGCTCAAGATCTTTCACATTATGAGTACCAAGTCCCGAGTGCCAGGTGCCGGAGTTCAGGGTTTGGCACATAAAATATGTGGATTGAGGTCTTTCACATTGTTTTGACTGCCGAACCCCAAGCTCCGGCACCCGGGAGTTAGCACAATGTGAGGCAATACCATGATATTGATTTACACATGTTGAGTGCCGAACCCCGAGCTCCGGCACCCGGGAATTAGCACAATGTGAGGCAATACCATAATATTGATTTACACATGTTGAGTGCCGAACCCCGAGTGCCGGAGCTCGGGGTTCGGCAGTCAAAACAATGTGAAAGACCTCAATCCACATATTTTATGTGCCAAACCCCGAACTCCGGCACTCGGGACTCAGCACTCGGGGATCGGCACTCAACTTGTGTAAATCAATATCATGGTATTGCCTCACATTGTGCTAACTCCCAGGTGCTGGAGCTTGGAAGTCCCGAGTGCCAGAGTTCGGGGTTCAGCACATAAAATATGTGGATCGAGGTCTTTCACATTGTTTTGACTGCCGAACCCCGAGCTCCGGCACTTGGGGTTCGGCACTCAACATGTGTAAATCAATATTATGGTATTGCCTCACATTGTTTTGACTGCCAAACCCCAAGCTCCGGCACTTGGGGTTCGGCACTCAACATGTGTAAATCAATATCATGGTATTGCCTCACATTGTGCTAACTCCCAGGTGCCGGAGTGCGGGGTTCAGCACTCAACATGTGTAAATCAATATCTTTGTATTGCCTCACATGGTAACCCGGCACTCAGTGATCGTAATTCAGGACTCAACTTTGTATTGCCTCACATGGTTCTAACTCACGGGTGGCGGTGTTCGGGGTTCGGTGTTAAAATATGTGGATCGATATCTGTCTCATTGTTATGAGTATCAAGTCCCGAGTCCTGAGTGTCGGGTGCCGGAGTTCGGGGTTCGGCATTCAACATGTGTACATCAATATCTTTGTATTGACTCACATTGTTCTCACTCCCGGGTGCTGGGGTTCAGGGTTGGGTGGTTAAATATGTGGATCAATATCTTTCACATGGTTATGAGTCCCAAGTCCAGATTCCCAACTGCCAGGTGCTGAAGTTCGGGGTTCAGCACTCCACACGTGTAAATCAATATCTTTGTATTGCCTCACATATTTCTAACTCCCAGGTGCCGGGGTTTGGGGTTCGGTGATAGAATATGTGCATCGACATCTTTCACATTGTTATAAGTTCCAAGGCCTGAGTCCCGAGTGCCGGGTGCCGGAGTTCAGGGTTTGGCACTCAACATGTGTAAATCAATATCTGTGTATTGCCTCACATTGTTCTAACTCCCGGGTGCTGGAGTTCAGGGTTCAGCACATAAAATATGTGGATCGATATCTTTCACATTGTTATGAGTCCTGAATCCTGATCCCCGAGTGCCGGCTGCCGGAGTTTGGGGTTCGGCACTCAACATGTGTAAATCAATATCTTTGGATTGCCTCACATTGTTCTAACTCCCAGGTGCTGGGGTTCGGGGTTCGGTGTTAAAATATGTGGATCAATATCTCTCACATTGTTATGAGGGCTGAGTCCCAATTCACGACTGCCGGGTGCCGGAGTTCAGGGTTTGGTGTCTAAATATGTGCATTGATATCTTTCACATTGTTATGAGTCCCAAGGCCCGAGTCCTGAGTGCCGGGTGCCAGAGTTCGGGGTTTGGCACTCAATATGTGTGAATCAATATCTCTGTATTGCCTCACATTGTTCTAAGTCCCGGGTGCCAGGGGTTGGGGTTCAGCACTTAAAATATGTAGATCAATATTTTTCACATGGTGATGAGTCCCGAGTCCCAGGTGCCGGGGTTCGGGGTTCGGCACTTAAGATGTATGGATTGATATGTTTCACATTGTTACCCGGCACCCGGCACAAGGTGACTCAACAGATAGGTTTTAAATTCTTTACATTTTGTGTCAAGTCCTGAGTGCCAGGTGCCGGGGTTCAGGGTTCGGCACTCAAAATGTGTGAATTAATGTGAGGCAATAAAAAGACTTTGACCCACACATTTTTAGTGCTGAACCCCGAACTCTGACATCTGGTAGTCCACAATTTCGAGGTTTGGCACTCGTGATTCTGCACTCGGGACTCAGAAAAATGTGAGACAATAAAAGGAATTTGATCCACACATTTAAAACTTGAAACTCACAAAATGTATATCATGTAAATTTTCTATTTCCTTACACAGTTCACCAATTGTCAAGTAACAAGACCTGAGACCCAAATCCTGAATTCCTGGCAATGTATGAAGTGCTGAGTGCTGAGTGCTGAGTGCCGAAGCCCGAGACCCAAAACTTGAAATTTCAAAACTCGCAAACATCTGTATCATGTACAATTTCTATTTCCTTACACAGTTCACCGAGTGTTGAGTACCAAGACCTGAGACCCAAATCCCAAATTTAGGGTTGGCAGGCTAGCTGTGGAGGTCCAGAGGTCTGGAAATATGGAGATCAGGGCCAGAGATCATAGTGGAGATGGGGTGTGAAATATGGTATGTGACAGAAACTCGCAAAAATGTATATCATCTAAAATTAGTATTCCCTAGGCCGGACCTTTGACCCTTTGTTATATTATACTTTCCGAACTTTGTCCGAACTCCAGTCTTTATCTCTGTTCACCTCCAGCTCTACCTTTGGTAGTCTTCCTCTGTTTGTTTCTACTCCGGACTTCATCCGTAGTAGCCTGTACCTTCCTTACATAATCTCCGGACCTACTCCTCCATAGTAGGGCAATACTTCCCCCCAAATCCACAGAGCTCCGCTCCTCTGTTTCTCCACTCCTCCACTCCTCCATTTCTGCGTTCCTCCACTCCTCATCCTCCGGACCTCCTATCTCCGGACCTCTTGTCCTGTCCTATCCTATCCTTGACCTCCTGTGGATCATATTTCCCCCTGGAGCCTTGCTCCAATCCTGCCCTAGACTTCATCCAGTGGTCTTTCCTTCACCCATTCTACTTGGGACTTGTCCCAGTAGTCTTACCTCTATCTCCGCCTACCTGCGGCATAGTTTTCTACACTTCTCCAGAAGTTTATTGGCGCTCTATGGAGCAATCCAGCCCAAGAGTTCCTCCAAGGTTCTCCCTCGGACTTCACAAGAACTCCTCTTTGGACTTCATATGAAATTAGGGGCATGTACTCAGGCAAGGGGCACAGCCCACAAGCTGAGGCCAAGCCCCCATGAATTAGTATGACCCTCCAGTACGACCCCATGCAAAGCTGGAACTTCTGAATTGCCTCTGGTTTTGCATGGCCATAACAGTTTTGAGTTTCGGCACTCAGCACTCAGTGATTCAATAATTTGCTTCTGGCAGAGGTAACATTCATTGAAAAAATTTGTATATACATCAATTACTATGCAATTATGCCAACCTCCTCACAAGACCCTTTAACCTTCACCTCAACATCCAAGAACAAAAACATAGAAAGTCGCATTTCTCACACTTTTGATGTTTTCAGTATCTTACTCTTGCATAAATAATACAGCCTCTTCATATATCATTATAATACCATATATACTTGCTTTGTATGACAAGGATCAGCTTAAAATAGGCCGGAGTTTTGAACTAGTGTGAATGCTTACTATTTCTACTGATAAGGAGCCCATACTTTCAAAACATCAAAGTTTATTAATCAGACACCTGGAGTAGATTTAAAATACATTCACTATGATATATCTAAATTTATAAAACCATCTAACAAGAATTGAGTGCTGAGGAAGTGAAATAGATAAGAAATTGACTGTGGGAAAGTTCAAAGTCCCAAAATATCGAAAATGGTCAGTTGGGCAGTTGTAGGACTTTGACGCTGGGTCAACTGAGATATACACCACATCCCTTTCACCACCCTCCAACCTCAGGGCAATATGCAGTATAGGTTCCTTTAGTAGTCTAACATGTATCTTACATATTTTGAATGAAATATTTAAACTGTACCATATATAAATGTGACTTTGTGTAAAAAGATGTCAATTGTCACTTTTCACACATATGTCATTTTACTTATCATTCAGTCAGTCCTTCATGGATCTTTCTAAAACTTCAAATACATCATTAGGGACATATATGAGAGGTAAATCACGCATCAGATCACTTATCACAAGCTTGATTATTATGTAGGCTTCTTATCAGTAGAAATATCCCCTGTACATGACATATCAGATTTGTGGCCTATATACAACTGATCCTTTGCATATGACACATGTGGGAGTGTACTACTGTTGATGTCTGAGCAGGACTGGCCATTTATGCAATGATAAGACATTGAAAAACTTTAAAAATGATTGAGGAGCAACAGGAGGGCATCCATGATAAGATGGTTGAGATTGAACTGGATGTTGAGGTGAAGGTTAAAGGGTCTTGTGAGGAGGTGGACATAATTGCATAGTGATAGATGTATATACAATTTTTTTCAATGAATGTTACCTCTGCCAGAAGCAAATTATTGAATCACTGAGTACTGAGTCCTGAGTGCTGAGTGCCAAAACTAGAAACCCAAAACTCGAAACTCACAAAGTGTGAACTACCAAGACCCAGGACCCAAAACCCTGGCATACAGTTTCAAGTTTCAAGTTTCAAGTTTCAAGTTTCAAATTTTGGGGTTCAGGGTTTAGGGTTCGGGTTCCGGCATGAGGCACTTGTTACATTGCCAGGAATTCAGGATTTGGGTTCCAGGTTTTGGTACTTGACACTCGGTGAACTGTATAAGGAAATAGAAAATTTACATGATACAGATTTGTGCGAGTTTCAAGTTTTGGGGTTCGAGGTCTGGCACTCGGCACTTGTTACATTGCCAGAAATTCAGGATTCGGGTCTCAGTTCTTGGTACTTGACACTTGGTGAACTGTATAAGGAAATAGAAAATTTACATCTTAGACATCTTTGCGAGTTTCAAGTTTCAAGTTGTAAGTTTCGGAGTTCGGGGGTTGTGTTCCAGCACTCGGCACTTGTTACACTGCCAGGAATTCGGGATTTGGGTCCCGGGTCTTGGTACTTGACACTCAGTGAACTGTGTAAGGAAATAGCAATTTTACATGATACAGATTTTTGCAAGTTTCAATTTTGAAGTTTGAAGTTTGAAGTTTGAAGTTTCGGAGTTCAGGGGTTGTGTTCCGGCACTCGGCACTTGTTACACTGCCAGGAATTTGGGATTCGTGTCCCGGGTCTTGGTACTTGATGCTTGGTGAACTGTGCAAGGAAATAGAAAATTTACATGATACAGATTTTTGCAAGTTTCAATTTTGAAGTTTGAAGTTTCGGAGTTTGGGGGTTGTGTTCCGGCACTCGGCACTTGTTACACTGCCAGGAATTTGGGATTCGTGTCCCGGGTCTTAGTACTTGACACTTGGGTGAACTGTGCAAGGAAATAGAAAATTTGAATGATACAGATTTTTGCAAGTTTCAATTTTGAAGTTTGAAGTTTGAAGTTTCGGGGTTCGGGGTTTGGCTGCCGGCACTCGGCACTTGTTACATTGCCAGGAATTTGCAATTCAGGTCCCGGGTCTTGTTACTTGACACTCAGTGAACTGTGTAAGGAAATAGAAAATTTACATGATACAGATTTTGCAAGGTTCAATTTTGAAGTTTGAAGTGTGAAGTTTCGGGGTTCGGGGGTCGGGTTCTGGCACTCGGCACTTGTTACATTGCCAGGGATTCGGGATTCGGGTCCCGGGTCTTGGTACTTGACACTCGGTGAACTGTGGAAGGAAATTGAAAATTTACATGATACAGCTTTTTGCAAGTTTCAATTTTGAAGTTTGAAGTTTCGGAGTTCGGGGGTCAGGTTCTGGCACTCGGCACTTGTTACACTGCCAGGAATTCGGGATTTGGGTCCCGGGTCTTGGTACTTGACACTCGGTGAACTGTGCAAGGAAATAGAAAATTTACATGATACAGCTTTTTGCAAGTTTCAATTTTGAGATTTGAAGTTTGAAGTTTGAAGTTTGAAGTTTCGGAGTTCGGGGGTCGGGTTCTGGCACTCGGCACTTGTTACACTGCCAGGAATTCGGGATTCGGGTCCCGGGTCTTGGTACTTGACACTCAGTGAACTGTGTAAGGAAATAGAAAATTTACATGATACAGCTTTTTGCAAGTTTCAATTTTGAAGTTTGAAGTTTCGAAGTTCAGGGGTCGGGTTCCGGCACTCGGCACTTGTTACACTGCCAGGAATTCGGGATTTGGGTCCCGGGTCTTGGTACTTGACACTCAGTGAACTGTGTAAGGAAATAGAAATTTTACATGATACAGATTTTTGCAAGTTTCAATTTTGAAGTTTGAAGTGTGAAGTTTCGGGGTTCGGGGGTCAGGTTCCGGCACTTGGCACTTGTTACACTGCCAGGAATTCGGGATTCGGGTCCCGGGTCTTGGTACTTGACACTTGGTGAACTTTGCAAGGAAATAGACATTTTACATGATACAGAATTTTGCAAGTTTCAATTTTGAAGTTTGAAGTGTGAAGTTTTGGGGTTTGGGGCTCAGGTGCCGGCACTCGGCACTTGTTATATAGCCAGGAATTCAGGATTTGGGTCCCGGGTCTTGGTACTTGATACTCGGTGAACTGTGTAAGGAAATAGACATTTTACATGATACACATTTTTGTGAGTTCCAAGTTCCAAGTTTTAAGTTTCGAGGTTCTGGGTTCGGGTTCCGGCACTTGGCACTTGTTACATTGCCAAGGATTCATGATTCGGGTCCTGGGTCTTGGTACTTGACACTCAGTGAACTGTGTGAGGAAATAGGCATTTTACATGATATACATTTTTGCAAGTTTCAAGTTTTGAGTTTTGAGTTTCAGCTTTTTATTGCCTCACATTTTTCTGAGTCCCAAGTGCCAAATCCTGAGTGCCGAACCCCAGTAGTCCACAATTTCGGGGTTCGGCACTTGGGATTCAGCACTCAGGACTCAGACAAATGTCAGGCAATCAAAAGATTTGATTCACACATTTTTGGTAGATATCTTTTTGTCTCGAATCTGTTATGGCCATGCAAAACCGGAGGCTACTCAGACGTTCCAGCTTTGCATGGGGTCTCACTGGAGTGTCATAACTAAATCATAAGGGCTTGGCCTCCGCTCGTGCACTGTGCCCCTTATACAAGTATGTGCCCCTAATTTTGCATGAAGTCTGAGGGGGAGTTCCAGTGAAGTCCAGAGGGGAACTCCGGAGGAACTCTAGGGCTAGACTGCTCAATAGTGCGCTGACGGACTACTGGAGGATCATGGCAACCACGCAGGAACTATTTCCGGAGGACAGGAAATACAGGTAAGACTACTGGGTTAAGTCCCAAGTAGAATGGAATGGAGGACCAAGTAGAATGGAATGGAGGACGGGTAGGTAACATCCATCGAACAGCTTCAGCCAGGAAGCATGTCTCAGATGAAAATGCAAATACTGAGCAGTAATTGGACCTAAATGGAAATACACGATGATGCGACAGGAGCTGCAGAAATTCTCTGGTGTTATCTTTTGTTGACTTGGCTGTCTCCACCCTGGGCATTGAGGCTCGATCTACCCATGGAAGCAAACAACTAAGCAGACTCTCTTTCCAACGATATCGCTGGAAGCTCAGGGACAGATAAGGGGTCATGTTCTCCAAACCCACTTGTGGGTTGGTGATCTGTAGGATTTTATGACCCAGGCCAGAACTCCAAGATGAGCATGACAAACTAATTGATATGAAAAACATAGCATTTACCAAGATAATTGATTCCATCCACAATCTGTCAGCGGCACTAGTGTCACTAGTCCATTTCCTCATCTCCCGCAGTGCGGTTATAGCCGCAGCCTCCAGCTCCTAACCCACATTTAGACGATTGGTTTTCCTAAGGAATGGACTGAAGGCTTACCGGGGTTCCTTGTGTGAAGAAGTTGGAAAATGCTGATTTCCATCTAAGACAGCACTCCTCAGCTCTACAGGACCCATTGCGGATTATATCCTCAGCATGAATTGGTTCAAGGGATGTGTCATCTTCAAATAGCTGGTCCCGTGTGTTCAGCTGAAAAATGTTCAACATCATTTTGGAAATGGACTGTGGATTAAAAGTTTGAGAGTCACTCACCAAGAAGCCTCGTAACACCAGGCCTTTGGCCACTCCTTGCCGCAAAACATTCATAGCCTCCTGTTGATGACACATTTTCATTAAGCTGAATTGAATATAAGCGCGGCACAATAATTCATCCAGTAGCTTAGTCCAATGCAATTGATGGTGATTTTTATACCAGGTTTTCGGTCCCAGCATCTATGACAGGACAGAGTGGCATTTATTATCTTGGTTAGAGTAGGGCCTGAGGGTGCTCACCCCTGGGTCCTCATGTAGAAGCACAGACATGGTTTGATCCTCCCACATAGAGGCTTCCAGTTCAGTGAAGTGTGGTTGTAGCATGGCTCTCGATACCAGGTAGTTCATCCAGGTCAGTGTATTAGACATGGCAGTTAAGTTAAGATGAGATCTACGGTTAGCCGGTTACTAAAAAGAGTCCGGTGAGAAACAGCACAGCTTTTAATTGAGAACATCAGTTTGAACTTCGAAGTTTAATTTTGCCGCATCTAATGGGTTGATACTTTCAGGTTTCCACATGCAGGCTTACTCAGCGTCCATCCCTTTGTGGCGTACACTCCGGAGTTCAGTGCTCTTGGTATGATGCACGTACTGATCAATCTTTGCCTATATAGCAGAGATTTTTGCCTCAGATAGATGAGAATTTAGGATATCTTCGTCCGATCTTCACACTAGCATTTAATTTGTTTGTCATGTGTATCCTGCGTCCATTCAGACCCAGAGTCTACCTAGTGACAGTGGTCTGTTGTTTTTTGTCCTTCACTTAACTAGTCTGATATTTATGGGATTTGCTTGGAGCCCACCTCCATGAGAATCCATTCACTGACCAACTCCCTCACAGCCTGCGCTTTTGCAAGGCAAAGTGAGAGCATTTTCTTTCTTATTTAGCTTATCTTGATGTAGGGCACCGACGGTCAATGCTTCAGTCAGTGGATATAACTTAACAAGTTGTCTATTGACGAGACCCACCTCTCTGCACCAGCCTCGGGTTATCTTCTACGGGCAGTATGACCTCATAATACCAGTGGTAGTTTAACAAGCCTATGCAGTCAAGGTATTTCCTGTCATGTCTCAGCATGACCCTGACACAACCTGCTGCCACACAGTTTTTTTCCCTTTTTCCATGAAAGTTGTGGCATGCATGACCAGTATCGTGTACCTCTCACAGAAAGTCTCTAGACTCAGACATTGTTGTGATTGTCACACTGTGACGGTCATCTTTGATCTTGGGGTTCAGGTATCCAGGATCCACTTCCCATTATACTCACTTTCACCTTGGCCGATTGTAAGTGTTTGTTTTCTTGTGGGGTGTCTGGCTGAAATGCAAACCGGCATGAACGCAGATCTTCCACAATGACCAAAGAGATTCTGGTGGTACCAGACCCTGGGCGGAAGAAGACTCAGTTGCAATTGCAACAACAGACCTATACCGATTGGGTCTTGACCTCTCTCCCTGAGAATGAGGCCGACTACCTGCTGAGTCATTCGGACCTTGAAGGTCTGATCTTCACAGCTACAACCGGGCAGTTGTGTGGCAAAGAGGTTCTTCCGGGATACCATCTGGTGCATATCAATGAAGTGGTAAGTGAGCTGCCATGGTATATATGATAGGCACGATGACCTAACTCCTAATATTATACATAGTTGTTAATGTGGCACATTATTGATATGTCGACTGATAACTGCCTGCAGGCATGCTACATGAATTTCAAAACATTCACTGAAATCATTCTCATGCGCCTGGATAAACTTCAGGCGGCCATGAGACGTTTTGCTGCTGTATGGGGAGGTTTGGATTTAACCAAAAATCACAGGTGAATCGATCGCTTATGATGGAGTTTGAACAGGCTGATCCTAGATCTTGGTGCGAGACAGAGAGGCCCCTATTTTGTTCTGCCCTTCCACTCCTTCAAGGAATCGGAAGGATTCAACTTTATCTTGCACATTTGAGGCATACATGTGGACACTGCGCAGGTTGGAAGATGTGCTTCTGGTGTGGCCAGGCACCTATGAGTGCCGGGCTGCATCCCATGATTACAACGCCATTAGCTTGTTGGATTCTATCGCTCAGGACGTTACCAAATCTCATCGCCCTGTAAGACATTTAATCTATCCAGGAGAAAAACACATGGGACGGGTTCACCAATGTGTGGTTGTAAAACGTGAAGCCACTGCCTCCAGGCAGCTCATCAAATATCCCTGGAATAAAAAGATTACCAATGACATGGATAAACTTCAGGGATATTGATTTTTTATGCAACCATATGTCCCAGAATGGGTCCCGGATCTTCTGCCCTGGCCAACCATAAACCCGATGTTTTGTCCCTCAGCACGCTAGAAGATGCATGGTCTTTGAAGGAATTGAGCTCGTAGGAGTTCGTGCTTCTATCTATGTATGTGGTATTGACTTCCCTGTTCAGGCTTGCTAAATCCAATCTGGATCAATGCAATTTCATGATTCATGAGGGCGGCACGCAGGAAGAAGTTTACAAAGCTCAAATGGAAATCCAGCATTTCGTGAAGGCCACACTGGGGGTCTTCATCACAGGAGAAGAACGGTCATTGTCCTGTGGGAACCCGGAGAACAGGTTGCAGCCATCATCCTTGAGAGTTTCGGCACGGGTAGATGTCTCCATCATTACAGATCCCGAAAGCCAGGAGCTCCATTACTTCGTTACTGGTATCTCGCGAGGTCCAGGCATGATGCTGTATGGCTTGGTCGATGATCGCGTTATCCGGAGATATGTGCTAGAGTTTGCCGGACCCTTTGAATGCTGGATTAGTCCATGCGATCCACATCCCCAGATCACTCAGTCGACAGAAGTAGAGATGGGGTGCATTATCTAGCATTATCTGTAGTACTTTTCTGTGCCTCCTGAAGTGCATTGCACTGCGGTGACTTCCAGGCACATGTATTTCAGGATTATTTTATTTCATCCTTAGAAAAGCTATGTTGCCAACCCTTTGAAGTAACACATGCATCCTAATTGCGACAGTACTAATAATGCTGGCACTTTGACTGTATAGCTGTTGGCTTGCACAGATTCATCCAGTTGCTGTCATGCAGACCAACCAATCACCAGCCCGGTATAATCTTCGCACATTCATCATGACTCAGATTGAGATAAAACATCAGGATCTGATCGGTGTGTGCTCTCAGAATGGAATGTGGTAGTCGCTGGTGCTCACTGTGGCCTGACAAAGTAAATCGCTTCCGGCTTACCTCGTGGCATATCATCAGCTGGTCAAACATAACATATTCATATTATAGCCATATGTGATGTCTTGTCTGGCTTGATAGCCGTATTGGCAAACAATGGCTCCAGAGGTGCATGTACTGTGTGTTTTCCAGGTGCGCCCTGCCATTACATCGGATCTGATATGGTTCTAAGCTCCCATGTAATGGCGGGGCCCAGTTACCCGTAATGTCATATGATAAACGGTGATCACCACTGCTGTACATCTAACCCCGGTCAATATCTACAGTTGATAGAACATGAGATCCACACAAAACTGGCCCCCAGTGCGAGACAGACCTATCTTGCCCCAGAAAGGTTGGCGCATGTTTCTGGTGTACTAAGCAAACACACTACAGCGTTACTGGACCGACACTCCTGCCTCCTCAGCAGCAGTGGGAAGCAGTATGTCCTGATGCCTACCGCATGGTCAGCACTATGGTAACTTGCAGCCACATCTGCAAAACGATTGACCACACTTTTGTAAGTCGTTAACGTGATATGGGGCTTTGACGCAGCGCACATCAATTTGTGGCCAGTTGCACATGGTGACCATGGTGATTACTAGTAACTGCTATTGCCATCGTCAGCTGAGCATCCCTATCAAACAATACAGCCCTCACTGTGCAAGACACCACAATGTCATTAAAGTTCAGTCGTGCTCATCAGTGGACCAGGCATCTTCACTGAGTTTTTGCAACCAGCAAGATCACTGTTTCTTCGTCTCTGTCGAACAACCATTTTTCAAACTACATGACAACAATATTATGAATCCATCCGGGCATCATCTCATTGTATAACCCTACTAGTATTGTGGAGAGTCTTGTCAACCCCAACATGTCTGACTCGAGTCTTGATTCCCCAACACAGAGGAATCCTTCTCTCTTGATGAGATCAAATGCGAGGTGCTTGAACGATATAAATATGTCCAGAGTTTACAATTGGGTATTCAATTTTAAATGTCTTCATAATTTCACTTACTGCAACACCCTGTACTGTAAGTTGACAAGGACCACTTTCCAGAGGTGTTAGAATGGCAGAGCGTGTGAGTCGCGAAAGCCGAAGCACTCGATTGACTGTTCTATGGTTGGATCCCATTACCTGCACCATGGCCTTTGTTGTCATCCACGCGTGGACATGGCGACCCAGATCGCTGTTTAGCAGCTTCTGGTATATGCTAATGGTTTCCGTGTATCTTGATGATGGTTGGCGGACATTATACAAGTACTCCATAACTTATGATAATGACTTACAAAAGTGCCTGGCATAAGGGTATCGCTCCCATACTAAACAAAAGCAGCAAAGTGAATTTTGGAGATTCTGGTCGTTTTGTAAGTCAGATGAGTCAAGTCATCTCAACTGAAAAATTCAGGCGGAGTCTCAACCCAGGCGTGAGGCTCTGTAGTTGTAGTTCCAACATTTCTGATGTGGTTAATCAGACACTCTCTTGGGCGATAACGCTGCCAGGATAACCCATATGCCTATGTTCATCAAGGCTAGACACCTGATTTTGAATGGCTCCATTTTTTAGCCCTCTCTCCTCCCTTCGAGGTTGACTGTGGATTTCGGATATCAGATTTGCACAAGTATGTTAGCCATACCCACCCGGATGGACACTCCCTTGGGCGATAACGCTGTCGATAGCATAGTCCCCACAGGTTGGCGATTGTGCGAGTCTCAAGTGGGGTATCCTGGAGTGTCCGATGTTCCTGATGTGGTTGGTCAAACACTCTCTGGGGTGATAATGCTGCCAGGTTGCACGGTCCCCACAGGTGGGCGACTGCGTAAATCTTCAGTGGGGTAGCCTGGGGTGTCCGATACTTGTGAGGCAGGGTGGTCTGTCAATTCATATGCCTATTATGGTCGCCAAAGCTGGACGCTTGATTCTAAATGCCTCCATTTCCCCTCCCTTCAGGGTCAACTGCGGATATCAGATTTACACGACTCAGTCCAACTGGTCAGTCTCATTACATGAGTTATGTCAGTCTGAGTTGGTCTGACCTCTATATTTTCCACTCAGCGTTTGGGCAGCGTTTCAACATCGTGGCGATTATGTCAATAATATTTCGACCTTGTGGATTATCACCTGACTCCAAGGCACATGGTTTTTTTTGGTCCCATCTCTATTTTATTGGGAAGGTAATACTAGGTTCTGAAACACTTCTATTTGACAGGGCACTTTGGTGATTTTGCACACTTGCCAAGTCTGCATTTTCCGAAGAATCGGTCTTCTCGCATAATGTGGGTGCAAGTTGTTCATGTCATACCCAAGAAACTGATGGCACCACAATCTGCCCAAGTTAATACCGACCCCCTGATTTTTTGTATTCCAGCTGCACACCGGAAAACCCCATGCCTGGTCGATCCAATACGTGAAAGTCCAACCACTGAAATCAGACAACTTAATGCGGGGCTCGTTAGGAAACCAAGCTTGACCACCAGCTGACTCGGGAATGGACAATCCAATATCTACATCTGCAGCAGTGAGTAAACCTCGATTTGGACTGCGTGTATGAATGAATGGCCATATGGGTTACCGGCTGTCTTTTCCAGGCGGTAATGAGTGGATGCCAGTGGTCAATCTTGGTGGGGATTATGGCTGTGGGTGGTAGTGTCTGTGTGCCTGTGCTAGACCTACTTATTTTAGTTGATGATTAATTCAAACTGGCTTGACTTGCGTTCAACTCAATGATTCAGGATGGCTGCTGAAGCCCGTTGTATGATACATGGTCATCGCACTTGGTATTTATTTTTCAGTGTGGACTAAAGTGCTACTGACTAGATCCGCACATGGGTGGATGCACAGGTCACTCATAATAAAGATAAAGATAAAGATAAAAAGAATTTGGAATGTATAGGGACAACACCGGTGGTTGTCTGATGAGGGTTGCGCTGTGCCGGACAGCTAACTCGCCACTACAGCTACTTTCATATCGATAGGCCAGATTTCATTTTGTTCCCCTCACCGCTTTTGTTTAGTTGTGGAGCTGTACAAACAAAAGGGTCCCGCCTGTTACGATGGCGGACTGATCACATGATTAATCATGTAATCACATAAGTTTTGACCTTTGGACGTGACCTTCTGGAGCAAGGTGACATAGCATTTAACAAACCATGTCGGCGGCGCTACAACTGACCAAGCACTACGAACTCAGATCAATACCTGAAAATACCAGATTTATAAATTACAACCTCTTCTAATGTCTTACCGTGTGTTAGTGGTGTTGGACCCTCAGTTCTCCCAGTCTTCAGTACGGGATTCTTACGGATGTGTTGACTGGGTGACATATGACTATCCTACCTCCTTGGCTGCTGAGCTCCTGAAAAGTTCAACACTTCATGGCTTTGTCTTTCATGGAAAACCCAGCGATATGGTTGCAAGGCAACCGGGCTTTGTTCCAGTGAGGCTTCATGAAAAGGTTTGGATGTTAAAAACTGGTGGAAATTCTGGACTGATCCCGGTAACTGATAAGTTATTATTTTGGCTTAGAATCCGACACAGAGGAATGGATGTGGAGTTCATGAAGTTTGAACATTTTCAGAATATATTAAGCTCATCAAAACCCGACTTCAGACGCACATTTCGCCAATATCACTCCATCTGGGGAGCTGTAGACCTTATGGTGGATCCAAGGTAGGTGGTCAGCATCTGGTTATAATATTAATGTTCAAATTGTTGATGATTGACACAAGTGAGCGGAATAGTGGTTTAAACAGCCTGGTGCAGCTGCAGCAATATCTGTCTGGCCTGCAGACACTGGAGTCAATTGTACCGGTATGGCCCCCGTCCCGAGAGATGTTGCGTGCTTCTAAGAAATTCAACGTAATCATTGACCTTGACCAAATTTCCTCCGGGATGGTCAACTCTCCAAGACCTCGGACTACACTTCTTTCACGCACCGATGGCTCACAATCTTTTCAAGGCTATATTCTCAAGTGTGAAGGCAGTGATTGCCAATGCCACGTCATACTTCCAGGCAGAGTGGATTCACTGAATCTTCCGCCGGACCACGGACACCTCAGGTGGTTAAAGCAATCGTATGTACCCACCCTTCGGGAGCTGGGAGAGTGGCGGGTTATCTTGGTAGATTGTCGGCTGCTGTGGGTGGTGCACACAGCTCCTGGAAATGGGGAGACAGAATGAGTCTTCTTGCATCGGGATGCAGGTTTGTCCCTGGCAGAAATGAAGTGAGTTTCGCAATAGACCGGCCTCATGATCTAATTGGTTTTAACCCAGAATTTGCCCAGCCTGCATATGAAAGAACCTTGCATTTTTGACGATATCATGGATCCTGTAGGGGGCACGCTCTCTTAATGCTGCAAAGCTGACCAAGAACTGGAGTCCTTTGTGACTGCCACTTTGAATCAACTCATAGATGTCGAAGAAAGATTGTTGGACGCTCCCAGCTCCCTGAGGCTAATGGTCCGAATGGACGTTGGTGCCATGCATGATCCTGATGGACAGTTAGGGTATTTTATAAATGAGGTGGAGCGTGGCATTGGTATTGCACTGTTCAGCACCAGGAATCCCAGGTGGACGTTACGGCTGGCTGACGAATTTGGGTTTGTGTTCTCTCAGTGGATGAGCCAAACCTGCCTGGCCATGAAATGTTTAATAAAGCCCGATGGCGTAGTTCCAGCAAGATCCTCTCACATTTTTAGTCTTCGGTATGCACTCTTATTGCTTATCATTGTGCACAGACTTCATGATCCAGTTCATCCACAGACATCATCAGACCTATTTCTTGGGCTTCACTCATAATTCCTAGTGGCGGTCTTTGTGATTCCTCAAAACGCACCATGGTGCAACATAAGGCAGATCCTATTATATGGGAGGGGCCCGAGGTTGTAGAGCTGCTTTATTATCACGGCTTGGATTGCAGCCATGGACTCAATCATAGATGCGTCTGATCAGAGAAAAAACAATTTTACTTGTAAAGACTATTGCCATATGATACATGAGACTACCTATGTGTGGATTGTGCGCAATGACCCTGGACTCAGCTGCAGCACGTGGACATCACACTGATTTGTGGTATGAAAATTTCCTTTCTGTCCGAGCCCTCACTGTCTATCTGTTTGTAAAGGGCTTGTAGTTGTACCATACACAGTTTGAAATTCCTGTAGCAGGTGGACTTGGATACGTCAATCCATTGGCTCAGTCTCAACATGCACACGCATACATAATATACATAAGATCCAGTCATTTTATGTCAACAGACCCTTACTCTATTGAATACAATAGACACCGAGCCGGTTTGTCGGTCGCTTCTGTTGCCGCTTCCATTGTTCGCGTAATTATCCTGAACCCCATTTTGTGGACGCATTTCTGTTTGTCTGGTGTTGCGTTACGCTGAAGTGTTTTCAAAGCACGATGGAGACGTCCACTATTTCAGTGAAATTCCTAAATCTGAGGGACTATTGGGTCAAGGGGGGTGACATGCCCAGAGGTTGGTGCCCGCAACTCTATCATTGTGGTGTTTATGATCCATCTCTCGACGGTTTTCCTGTATTGCGATCTCACCACCATATCATCTACATCCCTGCTTTATCCAAACCAATCTTTCGGTTTTTACAACACGCCATGTATTGCCTGTGGTATTTGTCTCTTAGCGAACGTTTCACCCCAAAGACACAAGCGAATTTCTGGCAGGCATCCGCATATTTGCACCTGCTGCGCGAGGGCTTTTTCGAGGAGGTCCGTGCGCAATTTTATGATAACTCGAATCGTCACCAGGGCCAAGCCATACCTACCAGCAACAAAATGACTCGGCAATGGTTCTCCAGCGTTTTATTCTCATGGGGACTGGTAATGTTCCACAGTGGTAAAATCTCTCCTCCGGATTCAACGTGGTTGCTGCCAACCAACGAAAATGGGCAACCTCTGCCTACAAAATTTGGTGAGCTCCTCATTTGTTCAGTCTACCTCGTTTATGAATGGGAGCACAGACTGGGACGGTTGGTCAAATTCGTCTAAGATCGATCTGGTTACGCGATCGCTATACGGTTCTTTTCCTGATACCCAAGACCTGATAGATAGGGCTCTGATAGCACGGGAAGCCTCTGAAAGCAGAAACGATCCGGGTCCTATGGTGGAGACCGATGAAGAAAGCTGGCGCTGGTGTCTGAAGATCGCATTGGAACGTCTGGAAGCACGTATCAAGCAGACCGAGACTTAGAAGCTGCAGCTAAAGCTGTGGCATCAACTGCAGCTATGGAGGTGAATACCCAGCATTCTGTTGGTGGATCTGGCAAGCGTCCCTCTGTGAGTTTCTCATCCAGGAGCCCGGGCCGTAAACTAACCTGGTGAGCAGTCGTCTGCACCGGATGATTCACCAGAAAACAAGAAAGCCAAGAAAGCCAAAGTCACCCAGGTGCGTTTTTTCTCTTGTCCTTCTACTTTCCAGTCACACCATTGGATGCAGCCGATTCCCCAAGGTGCTGGCTCTAAGCCTCCCACGGATCGCATTCCTAGGAGAGACAAAGGCAAGGGAAAGGAGAAAGGCCAGGCCTTGGAGTCCGGGGCTCAGGTGATCCTGAATATTCCTTTGTTTAATTTCTCCCGACTCACGCCCTGTGGTGTCAGTTTTCATCTTCCGACGCTTCAGGGTCTGCCGCCAGACCATCATCCAGCAGGGTGAGCAACTTCAGTGATGTCGCCAGAAGTTTCCAAAGTTGGGATCAATTTTTAGCACCTCAGGTAATGGAAGGTTGGACGCCGGAGGAACGGTTTGCAGATATAGGGTTGTTAGAGCGACAAGGAGACGATAGTTGGACTGGATTCATAGCCAGGATGCCAACCAGACCTTCTGGACAACCGGCTAGTAAATTATTAAGTCCACCCAATTAATGTATGGATGCCTAATAGAGTGCTTTTTCTAATGTTCTTATGCCTTTGCGACGCTGTGAAACAATGCTCTACTTGATGCAATATGGGCGTTAAAATGTGGTTTGTGACAAGTAACTGTTCTGTCCAATGTTCTGCATCTGTCGAGTCCCGCTCGAACACCAACGACTAACAACAGCCTCCCGTTCGAGCGCTCCCCACTAAATTGATCCACACGGTGGCTATCGCCATAGAAAAGCTCTGATCTGGTGCCTTTGACTCAAAGGCACAAGATCTTTGACATCAGAAGGTGTAGCTTCAATGCAGTAGTCCAAACTATTTTTTGCCAGGGTAGAAACATAGTTAAAAGAGCTGAAAACGCTCGAAATAGATTTTACTGACTTCTGCCATCCTACTGAGAGGCCAATTCCTTTCTGCCCTTGACACTACCGTTGTCTCACCCGGTGTTCATCCAGAGACGGAGCGAAGAGAGTGCGAAGACAAATGAAGGACATGTCCCTGTCAGGGCGTCAAGCGTGCGAAATTTAGAATCGTAATGCCAATGAAAATTTCGGTGAGCACTACGCAGTTCCACTGCAAGTCGAAGTTGACACACGATAATATACTATGATGCATGGAACTTTGAACTTGGCCAGAACTTAGAAGCCACACATTTCACAATAGGAGACTTGCTCCAGGGACCAATACAATATTTTGCACATGTTCAGGTCCTGTCATATATCATGGAACGATGTTAAGAATATGAATATCACATTTTACCATACTCTGGCCCAGTTCCAGTAGTACGACGAATCTATTGTATTGGCTCAAATTGTGGTATAATCTAACATCACAAATGATTCTACTGGTGATAGGAAAATATAACATGAGATAAGAGCGACAGCCGTGCAAAACACTTCGCGGTGAAGCCACACTATGACAAGCACAAAGCAGCGACAGAGGTGTCCCACGTGAGAGGAAGCCATTGCCGTTGATTGAAATTGTCGCCGTTGGCAATGGCCATTCTGATTCTGATTCCCATACATACAAAGATGACACAATGAGGGATTTTACTCGCTAACAATACGTCGCAGATTCATGGGTTCGGCCTAGGTGATTGATGACAGTGGAAGGATGTCGACTTGGTGGGAAGGTGTCACAAACCTGGCGCAAACAAAAGAATTGCACTGTCACACCAAAGTCCTAGACCCTCCAGCACGCAGCCGCGTGATTGATGTAATACAAAGAGGTTGATACACTACCAGCTTCTGGTGATGGGTTGCGTGTATTGACCAGGATGCGATCAAGATGACATGCAATCAAGTATGGAACATGTTATTGATGGGATCCGTAGACAAAGATATCATCGGAGTGAGAGGTACACCAGTCCTTTAAAGCAGGTTTACTGCTGGCTGCATTGTTTGATTCACTTGGGTTACCACGATGCGCCAGTTCGATATTGGACATGATGTGAGACGTCGCAATTGCACCCTGTTGGTGTCCGGATGACGGCCGGTGGGTTTGAGTTGTTGACATTGCCCTCCCGTAGTTGGGTTAGGGTTAGTATGTTGCACTCTGGATAGCGCTGTGTACAGCTGACCATTAGCAGATACGTCAGCACGAAGGTTGCGAACCATTCAACATTGTAGCATACGCACATTGTAGTGGAAACTGTCTCCGATGCATTGTCCAACTGGAGCATGGCTGATCACTAATACGGGATCAATGGACCTTGCCTGTCTATGAAATTTGTACTTCATATGTGCATTGCAGTGATGTGTACCCAGTCACTAATCCTTCACCAATCAATGTCCACTTCAGGCGATGAGACCACACTCGAGTGGTACTGCGTCAATTCATGGAGGTAGAAATGCACGTTGAATACATTCCTCTGGATGTTTGAGGATGTGCGGTGAGAATAAAAAGTCCACAGCATCATGGACTTTGTTGATCATGCCCAGTGAATGATGTCCGCCCAAAGGTGTCTGTTTCCACAGGTAGTATGACTTGATCGATGCAGCCAGCTAAGCATACTCCCCTGCTATGTTAACAACGGCGCCCGATAGACATCAACGCAGTACAGCTTCAAGTGCAGTCTCATTGCCTGGAGTGACAGTAATGAGGGGAGCGTTCATGAACTAAACACAGTCCTCAGGTTGCACACTTCCACCTGTGAAGGTGAAGATGGATGGGTGAAGATCCATTGCACTGTTAGTACCCTCTGCATAATGGGCATAAACCTGTCCATTTCCAGAACCGGTTCTTATCCAACGAGTACGGAGAGGTAATTTGAATCCCCACAATGCAGTCGAACAAGCAGCGAGACGCAATGATTGGAATGAGAGATGTTCAAACTCTGCCTGCGCCATGACAATTTCAGTTCAAAAGTGTGGTGTGACAAGGGGGGGGGCACCAGTGGAGTGTGCACATGGCGCCAATACAAAAATTGCGAATCACTGTATGAATAGATAGATGAGTTCCATATGAGAAAATGTGCAAACTGATAGCCATAGGTGTGGGCAACCAAGGTGTCCGGCAAAACTCAGCCCGGCTGGCCTCAGAAAGGCACAACCAGTGGACAAGAAAGAAAAGTCAAAGTCAAATAACCAGGATGGGCCTCAGACGATGCGCAACCAGTGGACAAGAAGAAAAAAGTAAAGAGTTAAATAACCAGGATAGGCCTCAGGCAAGGCGCGCTCCGTGGCTCAGTCCGGTCAGCCTCAGGCGAGGCGCAACCAGTGGACAAGAAGAAAAAGTAAAAAGTAAAATAACCAGGATTGGCCACATGCGAGGCACGCTCCATGGCTCAGTCCAGTCGGCCTCAGGCGAGGCGCAACCAGTGGACAAGAAGAAAAAAAGGAAAAGTTGAATAATGTAGGACAACATGGTGGCAGGATTTACATAATATATGGTGCAAACTTGGCTAAGGTTGGCGATTATATGAACCTTGTTTAAGCTCAGATTCAATATTTGAAACTCTGATTAGGCAAAATACAGGTATAGGCTAGCCTTATAGGACTTGACATAATTGTTTGTTTTTTTTTGGAAAAGCAATTTTTATGTAAACACTTATAGCAACCTCTATTGCTAGTTGTCGTCCGAGGGAAAATACAACTTATGCACACTCCATGTTAGAGTAGTGTGGGACTCTGATTCTACCTGGTTACCACGGTCTGCGAGTGCCTGGGTAGATTGATACCCACTAAAACCTTTGACATAATTGTCACCATGCGTTGTCCAAAAATTCTGATGTCTTATGAGAGTTAGTTGAGAATCTGGGGGTTTCAGCCAGGTCAAATCCATCACATAACACATGAATTCCACAATAATTTGACCCTAGAAATTACCACTGGTATCAATATACCATGTTGGCTGGCATCTAGTTGGGATTGAGAAGCCGACACTGGACCTTTACTACATTGTCCTACAGACTTTGGCTGTAGTAGTCCGGAATCAAGTTCCAGATCATCACCATCATTTTGCAGGTCTGCAGGTATGTCTCTTGCTGTCGGTGGCTAGGTGTAATTTTTTAAGAAGCATACTTGTTGCAGACCGAGCTGTTCTCAGAGGGTTATGAGTGCTATCAAGAAGGATTCATTGGTCGTGATATGGCATTCGAGGGATGAAGAGCAGTGGTGGATTTGATCATGGAGGTAAAGTCGAGTATGCTGATAATGATGCGGCAGACTGAATTGATGATGGTGGAGCAATTCCACTTGTGACTTTCATTCTTCAAGCAAGCACCATTCCACAATATTAGAGCAAATTGACACTGGTGCGGTAATAGAGGTTGCATATACTTTGAAATCATTTTATTTGATATCGGAATCTTGTGCGCTGGAAGGTGTAGAGACTGAAAACGTCCGGCTGGAGGGGATTCTGGATGTCCAAGAGTGCCTGTAAGGTATAGAGTCTATTGCAAAGTATGGAAGCTCCGAAGTCTCAAGTTCTGGAGTGTATTCCATCGGTGGTTTACTACAGCCCCCTTTGGTAGCGAAAGACTATGGTGTAGATATAGTATATGCAAATTTGGTGTCTGTAGCCTTGAAAAGAAACTGGGATTCATTGTAGGGTACAGGGTTAAATCCTTGCACTTACAAATAGTGTATTGCATCAGCCAACTGATATAATTGAGAATATGAATATGACTTGAAGATTACACGCTGGTACCAAGTGTTCACTGCACACACACAAATTAACCAGCGGTAGCCTATAAATGTAAACAAGGGACTTTGAAAACCAAAGATTAACCACCGATTTGAAAAAGAACTGAGAATTTTACTTCCCTGTTTCTGTGTGGAGGGATCTCAGGTCATAACAGATTTAATGACAAAAGCCGGTTTCTTTATTCCAAGAAATAGGGGTCGGGTGTTTGTCACGTTCACATGACGTTACCGACATATTGGACTCTTGAGCTTAGAGTGTCATTTGTAACACCGAAGCTCATTACCATGTCGGATCTGATGGGAGGGCGCACCTGGTACTAATCCTGGTGATGGACATGTGATTAATATGGGCGCACAATTCAGCACTCATACACCTAATCAAAATGCTGGTCCCAGTGTTAATAACAACATCCTTGCCACAGGCGTCAACTCCACCCTTCACAATGCAGCCAGTCATGAGACCCGGAATCAGGAGGAGGAGAATGTTGATAGTGATGGCGATAGCGATGGTGATAATGATGGCAATGGTGAAAATCACCAAGGTGAGGGAGAACAAGATGCTAATGAAGACGAAGATGAAGACGATGGCAAGAGACCAGGAAGGCGTCACAGTGGCAGGTCTGCACCCACAATGTCTCCTGTCGCACCAGGTGGAAGTGGCGGAAGAGCTGGAAGAGCTGGAAGAGCTGGAAGGGGTGAAGGGGAGGAAGGGGAGGAAGGGGAGTCGCTGTGGGGGGCACCCCAGGTTCGCTACCTATGGCCCAGGGTCGGGCTTTGCGAGGCAAGTCACGCCCGATATTAGGTACATCAGTCATGCAGCGAATTCCGGCAAAACTCCTGAACTCTTTTCTTCCAGATGCCAATGACACGATGGGTAGGCCATATAGAACAACTTCACTGCACTCTTGCACCTATGGCTGACGCTTCCCCCTTAGATGTTGACAGTGATGTTGTGGTGGCTCCTGGTATCAGGCGTGCTGTTCATAGTCAAAGTTGAGTCATTGATACCAGAGGTAGGTCTTGATCTCTGTAATTTTCTGGTTGCTCTTCTGTATACTGACTGAATTGTGAACAGAGGGGTTGCCTAGTGGGTGTCTTGTTCGCCTGACATGATCTTTGTGGCAGTATTCTGACCTCTGCACTTGGCCAGGTGATCCCAGATCTGAGGCATTGGCCTTGGAGGCGTCTTCACTAGCACAATACGATGGTACTGCGACCAAATGCAGCAGTTGTTCTGACGCTGGCCTGTTAAAGAAATGTGTCCGACCCGGTTGTCCTTACGCCCTGTGCTTCCAGAAGTCAAATTTGCATCCCTGTGTCAAAGATCTGGGCCCAGGTGAATTTTGGTGTCCACCTTGTTGGATCTGCCGGAGCTCTACACCCGGGCGATTGCCTGTGAGCTACTTTCCTAATCAAATCCCAGACTGGTAGGTGACCATGATTTATTCATAGTACTCGGTGGTTGCACAAGGTGCCTACCTTACTGGCAAGCATTACACCCGACGTCCACTGGTGTTTCACACCATTGCCTTGAAACTTGACGCATACCCTGAAAGTTTGTTGCGCTGTCAGCTGCTGGAAGAATTTTTGCATTGTCCTGATATGGTGTGTACCGCTTCAGTTAAACCTAAAATGACACCAGACTGACGTCAAATATGTGGCAGTTGCAACTCACCCACATTGAAATGGTCACTGGAGCTGCTTGCCTGCCAAATGTCCGGGCCCATGTCCGCGATGCCCTTGCCCTCGTGAAGGCCAAACCAGAGACCGATTTGCTGGTTCTGATCGATACACAGTGATTATGAGAGTGGTGAGTTGGTCCACAGCGTTGATCGACATGGAAATGTATGGACCGAGAATGCCTCTAAGGTGAGTGAGACTGGGCTCACCTGTCCCATTTCTGTTTTTGACCGGGATCTCAGGTGTGCCGCCACTACTTGGGCCCGGAGTTGTGGAAGTGTTCCCAATCCATGGTGGGCACTAAAGGAATGGTCCTGCTGGCTTGCGGTTCGGCATTCACAAATGAATCGCATTTTGAGACCATCAAGTCGCTGGTCAGCAGGTATGATACCACCCAGCCCTGTAGTGTTTTTAATGACATTAGCGGATTCAGCAAGCACCTACTGTTTATCATCGGATTCACTGCTCATTCTGTTCAACCCTCTGTGGTCATGCCCTTCATGTTGCGGGTGATCATCAAGGTCTACATCCACCACATACCTGTCGAGTTGGTCTTGGAAGAGGAGATCGCTCATTGGACCTTGTTGTGCCATACCCCTGTGGTATTGGTTTGTAGGAATCAAAAAGGTGACATGATTAGCCGGAGGTACATAGCTTCCACCCGCTCTGGCTGTGTCTGGGGCCTCCCCCCCAGGTGTGGCACCGATCAGTGCAATCCTGGGCCTGGGGATATCACAGTCAGAAGATCCGTCCGCCAAGGCTCCAACTTCTTTAGGTTCCAGTGCAACTGCTGTCACTGGCATACAGCGGGTTACCTACCCAAACCTGACTGGCTTGTTCAATTCTCCTCCCAAGATTCTTTATTTTCTCATGACTTTCCACTTACAGCAAAGCAGGAGGATTACGTCTGTCTGTGCCCCAGCGGTCTCAGCTTCCAGTAGACTTATTCACTTGGCGTGTTATTCATATGTTCAAGTTTTAGATACTTTTGTGAGCATGATGTCGGCTTCACTATATACCTGACATGATGGTTTTTGCATTACAATAAAGCCAGCGTGTGTTTGAGATCTGGAGAACCCAGGGCCCCATCATTTGCATTAGTCATGGTATTCTGCATGAAGTGACCCTGGGTACTTAAATCAGCAGGTGAAGACGACATCAAGGTTGGGTATCTGTATGGAAGGGAATGATGTGAATGAGGCGGCTGGTGGTGTCTGCCTTGACTGAAACCACACTATCGCTTAGAGCTCAATGTTGACACAGAATAGGCAGTAAGTCCTCAGACTAATGGAGAACGCCTCGTGCAATCTGTTCAAGGTATGTATGTGAGCATTTCTGCTACAAATATACACTACTCACATGTTACCATCAGCGGTGACATCATTTGGCCAGGACGCCCTCTGCCTTCCAACTAAACACCCTCAACTCTACAATTCACGGTCAGGAGATAGTCCAGTCCTGTGGTACTACTCATTCTAGACTTATGCCTCAGTGGAGGTGCAAGGTAAGGGATGAAATATCGTGCCAAAAATCAGATAGCATGTGGTATATAGCTATATCTTCACATGGATGCATTGCTCAACCTTCTCATCAACATCGCATTCGATAATGTCGATAAAGTATTGGCCCCCACATTTTTCTCTAAAAAACACGCTTTACCTGATGCTGAGCTTCCCAAGGACTTTTTATTGCTTCCTATTCCCTCGCACTCTCGTCAGAGCTTCAACAACTGTTTGGACAAGCATGGTTCAACGGGTGCCGTTCTATCATTCACACAGCATTCCCAACAACTCCACTACCATTCTGGGTACTACCATACTGGTACTCTAAGTACATGGCGGGCTGCACGAGATTGGGTCGAGAAGAGACAAGAGTCTGCAGATGATGATGGTTTTATCATTGTTACGGAGATTTTAAGTCATCTTCCTTTGGATGTGGTTTTGGTGAAGAGACATCTCTTCGATCATCTGAATTAGCTTCACTCTTTGCCAACCCCAACATTAATGGACGTTTGATCGATGCTCTCATTGCGTCAGTGGTGCCTAGACACCTGCTCTCCGATCCCAAAAATTGTGCCAGACCTGCTATTGAAAGGGGCCGCGCAAACCTCCTATATGTTTTTGAAATATATTACTGCTCTCATACTTATCCATATTTCAGGCCTTGCAGCGCTCAAGAAATCTATAACACAATGCTTCGCAATGTTATTGAGCACATTTTAGGTGTTCTCAAGAAACGCTTTCGCATCATCTTACTTCCCCCTGAGTACAACTCAGAAATTCAATCTCGGATCCCTCCGGCACTCTGTTTGATCCACAACATCATCTGCATCCAAGACCCTGATGATTTGTTGGACTATCATTATGTTGAGTCTGATGAATGGAGGCCTCGATACATCGGTATGCTTCCTGACAGTCCTCCAACTGAAGCTGCAAGGACACGTGCGCATGATCATCGTGATCAACTTGCGCAAGCCATGTGGGTAGATTACCTGGCAGAGAGACGTCGAAGAGGGGAGCTGATGCCACCTGGTGTGCAGGACGAATTGTAGTGTAGCATTTTTGTTTCTAGTGTTACACTTTTCTCAATATATTTTTTCAATCGGTATTCTATTAACTACTAAGATGAATCGTTGGTAGCAGAAGAGGAAACACCGTTCTGGTTGGATGTGGGCCGGCATAACTCATAGGGTTAGATAGGGTGGGAATGGAATAGAGGAGAGCAGTTGGGCTGAACAAAGGGTTAGATAGGGTGGGGGTGGAATAGAGGAGAGCAATTGTGCTGAACGAAGTACTAGAAATGGGAGGAAAGTGAAGTTTCTCATAAGAGGCGACGAACTTTTTGTAAGATGAGTCGTTGGTAGCAGAAGACTCATAGGGTTAGATAGGGTGAGGTTGGAACAGAGGAGAGTGGTTGGGCTGAACTCATAGGGTTAGATAGGATGGGGGTGGAATAGAGGAGAGCGCTTGGGCTGAACTCATAGGGTTAGATAGGGTGGGGGCGGGATAGAGGAGAGCAGTTGGGCTGATTGAAGTACTAAAGATGGGAGGAAAGTGAAGGTTCTTGTAAGAGGCGACGAACTTTTTGTAAGATGAGTCGTTGGTAGCAGAAGAGGAAATGCCGTTCTGGTTGAATGTGGGGTCGGAAGAGGCATGGTTAGCACTATGATGACACGATGTATTGATATTGACTAGCAGTACTACAATTTGTTCCTATAGTCCTCTAAATACTTTTCAATCAAAACTTTGCATACAACATCGCATTTAATATTGAGATAAGAATCAGCAACGTCAACGTGTGATTGAAACAAGGTAATCAGCGCAACAATTTCATGTGGGTCGAGACCTTCTTCCTCCTGCACCTGAAGAATCGCCCTTTGTTTGCGGAGGGGGATGGGCTCAACTACATGAGCGGCAACCGTCTCATTAAATGAGGTTGTTGCCAAAGTAAGACCTCCCGATTTTCCTCCCAAGTCGTCAATTGCTGATGCCATCAATACGCGCTGTGATTTCGACTTCCCTTTGGAGGACTGTGGTGGATGGGACTCGTGACACGATTTGTCATCCCCTTCGGATTTGCATTTCACGGCCGTCGAAGATTGGTGAGTGGAGGCAGAGAGGAAACTCGACGAAACATTGTCGGTGGCTGTAGTGATTGCTGTGTTATGATCATGGTTTATTGGAGGAGTAGAGGAGGGAGTAGGAGCGCGTATGGGAGCAGAGGGCGCAGTAGGAGGTTGGGGTTGTGGTCCGGCATCATTGTTAGCAGCAGGGTGGCCGTTGAGCTCAACACGGTCGAGTGCATCCTCCAGTGATGCCATCAAAATATTACTGGCACTGGATGGACCAGGAGTGGCACTTGCACCAAGCGTCAACGTGTTATCGGTGTTGTCAATGCCTGCGTGGAATTCAACCCAAGTGCTCACTTCCGCTGGGATGATACCACACAGGGCTTCATAATGGGGCCAGCCCTTTGTCTTGTACGCCTTGGCTTGGGGGTTATCCAATACATGTAATTAGCGCAATAGTGAAGTAAAAATAATAAATGAAATACCTTGATATAATCCTCCCAAATCGTCTCTGATTCAGGACCAATGTTTGCACCACACTCGATGCTGTATGAGATGCCAGAGGCGTGTGCGATCTTGTCTATGACAAGATACCATTTGCATATCTAGAAAGCATTCATTAGTACTACTACTGTTAGCAGCCGCTCAGAAAAAAGTACTTACCTGTACCCATTTAGATTGACATGCATCTGCAGTCCTTGGAGCACCTCATGACACAGACTGACTTGCCATCAATGTAGTGTCATTGGTCCAGAACGATTGATTGAAATTGAGGCGATCACTTGCAAGGTGGCAAGCGAGAATGAACTTTGGTGCACTCGGCTGCGAGACGCGCTTGCTAATCTAACAGGGTAGCTACGTATATGATAGTGCAAAGGAAAGGTGCAGGTTGGGGGCATGATTGATTGTGCAGCGCACGCTATGTAGATTATCGAGACTGTGACATAGCTATGGTCGCGCTCGACGGCAACCCGGCAAGCTTACTTAATAATTCAGGTTTGTTCGAATTTGGCCAAAGTCTGAGTTCCCGAACGGACTCTCATTATGGGTCAAAGATGTTAATCCATTCACTCGTCTTGAGGTCATTCAACTTGGATTTGGCCTGTTTGCCTTGTCTTAACTTTGTCTGGGCACTCCTCCATGTTCATCAAGGTTCTATTCATCAAATCGGTAGCCTCTCACATTTCTTTGCTCTACTTGACATGTGCGCAGAGTTATTGCACTCAGGTCAAATTACCTGTGTGGCCTGGAGTCATTTGAGTGGTGACATTGTCGTGCTCACAGTACTTGGACGAAGTAGGATAGGAATTAGGATACACAATGTCTTTCCACTGCCTGTTCCCACAGTTATAACCCTGTCTCGACCATCCAGCGTCGCCAGAATGGCTTCGAGCTGGAATTGACGTGGTACTACGGCTGTCGACGTCAGAATATAGACAATCTAGCATGCCCGTAGCACGTCCGTTTTGTCGTTATTATGGAGTTTCTGGATATAATTGATAAGGAGTCGTTCCTGGCTTGGATGATGGAAGATTGGTCCATTGAATTTGCAGGTCCCTTTGGTTCTATTAGTGCATGTTATGATGAATCACACAGCAACGCACAGTGTGAATGAATTATGATGTTCTCGTTATTCCATACAAAATGTCAACATCTTGGCGCCAGCAACAGCCTGGTGGTGCTGAACAAAAGACCTCCCAAGTTGCCTGAAAAATATAGTACCAAGATCACTGGCAAGGCCAATTCAGTGCAAAGTAGAATACTCACAACAGTTTACATTATGGAAGAGGTATCCAGACAAGCCCTAGGCTGACGACCACAAACCACCATCATGGGGTACTTGAAGTTCATCCGGTAACCTCAAAACAAAATTTTGTATCTGTGCATCCAGGCCATTATAACTCCCGAAGTCCACCTGAACAATAATCTCTCTCATACGTTGTTCACAATCTGTAGCTCCAGGATCATCCGCTTGAGATTGTGCTGGACCCAGACATCTGGTGTCCTTCTGAGACAATAGAGGGATCATCAAGCCCCACGAGGAGTTCGCTGGTGATGGGACAGTCACAGGGGCGGTGGGTTTGGCAGTCTTAAGCTGTTGAGTGACGGTGTCATAAAATTGACTGGCAGGAGGGGCGTAATGAAATTTCCATCTCTCCCTGATACAGACATCTGTAGCGTCTGTGACCAAATGTTCAGGTTTCGGTGCGATATTAGGTCTAAATCTATGATAGATTTGAATATATGACTGGGCCAGACATTCGTCTAATAGATGTTCCTCGAAGTAAAATAACTGGAAACAACTTCGGGCTGCTTTGCGAGAGATGTCTCTGGGTATCCAACCCTGGAAGTCCAACACCTGACAGGTTAAGGAAGGTAGTTTCGGAGCTGTCAAAGCCTGGCCCCTTTGACCAGGCAACCATGGCTGGAGAAAGAAATCGAAATTTTGGGATGCGGTTGTTTCTAGATTACTGTTAAGGGATAGCAAGTGAGTGGGTGACAAATGATAAAATGCGTCATCAGCGGCTGCAGACGAGGTCCAGGGGTAATACATTGGAATGTTGTGCTGCAAGTACAGCCCTATGTTCATTTCTCTTTTGTCCCGGGTCAGATCTAGAATTACACCCACCCCTCCTGGTTGATCCAGTCTCCAGGCCTGCATGTGTTCCGTGTCCTTGGATTTACATATTTCTTCAAGCATCTCTCCATGTCATTTGGACGGTGAGATTTCACCCATCAGACATAACCACTTGCGGAGAGCATGAATCTACGGGCATGGTCCTGTGAATGAGGGAGGCTGAGATCGAGATTGTGGATGAGGTACGCATTGTCAGGTCTTGGGCCCTCAGGTTTGATATACTGAGATATGGCGTGCAGAATTTTGGCCATGGCCAAAAGTTCTTGTTTGGCTCTGACTTCATCATCCAGGGGTTGAAATGCTGGGTCATGGGGAAGCTGGTGCCACTACAATTTATTTGAGTCATCACGGTGTGGCACCCACGGATGCCAATGTTTCTCCCAGGCATACCAGTCAGGATACTGCAAGCTGTCAAAGGGAACAACAGGTTTTTCAGCCCTGGGACCAGTCCAGCATTCCAGTGCTTTTAGGTCCAGCCTATCTAGTGAGGCATTGGGTGACACCCAAGTCAAATCAGCAAACACATGGAAACGTGGCTTATGGAGTGCGGTATTCCACTGAGCCAGCATTAGAGCCCTTTCTGGGTGGTTGGTTACACTCCGTTTACCAAGTGACGTTTGTCGAGTTTGGTAATGGTTAGGTCTCACCCCTATTAAACCACTGATATAATCAGAGATATACTGGTATGGACGTTCAGACTGACCTTAGACTGATGTGACTGAAAGAGAAGTACACTTGTGACCCTAACCCTAGTGTCATCGGTGCCTTTTTTCAATGTTAGCTTCAAAGTGTGTGCTGGAGAAGTATGTTATATATTTGTCAATCAGTACTGTATACAATTTTGTAGTAGACATGGAGCGGGTCAAATTTTAATTTGGCATTAGTTGCCAATCCATTACAATTTAAGAACGAAAGTGTGATTTACGAAGTGGACACCCTTCAGGAAAGTCATCTCCCTTCTCTCCAATCCCATGCAGGGGTAAATCAGTAATCAGCACTGCAACCTTGGTCGCTCCGTCCCTCGAGAGATTTTTGGTAAAGATTAACACTTGTGAGCTGCCTGGTGTTTAGGACACCAATGGTCAAACCAGAGGCAAGGGATCTTCAGGGGGACATTATGACATGCCTAATCATGGGAGGTAGTTGGTCACAAAACCACTGATATTAGCTCTAAATCTTAAAGATGCTGAAAGTTAGTAAAAACTAACCTGATATCCTCTTAGACTTCAGATAGCTTGCTATTCTCAAACCTAAGTGGACCTACCATCTAGACCACATTTTCTCCTCAAGTACCCAGGTATATTGCAGGTCGTAATTCATGAAGAACCCCAGAGGTGCCTGCAGGTAGCTCATAAATGTCATGCAGTGCATCAGTCGAGTTTGATGAGAAGCAAATGACATTCACGCACCGAGTGTGTATCACTGCTGGTTGATGCGCATATCCGACTCCTCAGTCATCACTTATGGGAATACAATGAAAAAAGATGACATTAGCAAGCTGAAGTTGAACTCACCTCTAGGACATATGTGGCCTTGTCCCATACGTCTCAGTCACTTGATGCCCTGGAGGCTGCACTACGTGAATTCCATGAACATAAGCATATACATATATTTGTGGATCTGGGGGTGCGGGACGACTTTAACATACCAAAGATGCACTCCATGGAACAGTATGTGGCATCCATCAAATCTCGTGGCTCCGCAGATGGCTTCAACACAGAATTCCCTGAACAGCTGCACATTGACTTTGCAAAAAATGCATATCGAGCAACGAACAAAAAGGACTATGTCGGACAGATGACAAAGTGGTTAGCACGTCAAGAAGCAGTTGATCAATTTGTGGCTTACCTTGACTGGAGATTACAGAGAGGTCTTGGAGTTGACGAGGTGGAAGTTGATGGCGATGTTGATGATGTTGAAGGTGGCGTGCTGAATGTGGATGTAACCGAAGTGGCACAGCCAAGTGCAGGTAAAACACCTTTATCCCACATACTAGCAGCTCGCCCTCCATTTCGAACTCTGACCGTCGATGCTATTGCCCAGACCTTGGGGGCAGTCAATTTCTTTACAGCTGTGTCCCAATACCTCATTCAAACTGCATCTGCCCAAATGCCGCCACCCTCACAACTTGCTCAATTGTCAGTCTCTCATTGGGATTGATTTGATGCTTACCGGCGTCTGTCAATCCCTTACCCACACTTACGTGCCATCCACATGTTGAAATCCATGGACCGCATCCATGCAGTGCCTTATACCCCCCCTTCAGGTCGGTCAGCAGGTTCACCAGGACAGTTTGATACTGTCCTTGTCCAATCAGAAGGGAATACTAATGTACACACTCGGGGGACTGCACTGGAAGGTGAGTAGGTTCAAAATTGAGTTTTTCACATTGAAACTTGGACTGCTTAGGCTTTCAAGTTGCGCAAGTCCGCTTGATCTTCGACTTACCTATGCACCTACGAACTCCTGGACAGCCTTTCCATCTTGCACTCATTGAATGGTTCAATCCCTTTCGTGCGCGTGATACAATGTTGCAGCTGCACACAGTCTCACATTCGTATGCTGGTCAATCACCTCGCACCTAAGTTCGGCACACATGTGGACCAAACGTGGAGGCGAGATTTTATCTTGGACACATGCAAGACATTTTACCTTAACCCTTGGATAGACATGCATAGCTTCTACAAATTCCGAAACACTTGATTTTGGTACATGTTACACTAGTTTCATTATTGCATGGGCAGCAAGCTGTACTTCTAACATTTGTGCTTTTCGACCCTCTGTGCAATGCCTTTCTTCGGCATCCCAACGCTCAGCAACAAGTCTGTACATGTAATTTTGAGAGACTACGAGAGGGGCTGGAGTTTGCTTGTATGGAGGCGCGGGTGTAGTATTTGGAGACTTAGAAGCTGGCACCTCATGCGGGGAGACACTGGCAGCTAGAAGGTCGTCAAATTATGCAGGCTGTGAATCAGTTGCATTTTTCAGGCACTTCTGGATTTCCTCTAAGGGTATCCACCGGACGAGTTCTCGTTTGGGCCTGCGAGATGCTATGTTAGTAGGGGCAGCAATCGGTGAGTTATGTTACTCACCTCTTGTACCGTTTGTTTTGCTTTGCCGCTGGGGACTGGCAATTTTCCTTGTCCGGCGAGTGCTGCCACATTGTTACAGCCTGTTACTCTGAAAGTATAGTAGTTATGTGTAAGTATGGTACCAGTACGACGTACCTTGAGTTATTCGAAAAACTAGACGATGTATGATGAGGATCGACGTTGGAATAAAAAGAAAAGTTTCGGAGGAGTCTGATGATTTGATTGGTATTCATTGGTGTATACGAGACCTACAAAGTGCCTACAAAAGGTGAGCTGTCTAGCCTGTCTACTTAGGTATATTGAGGTGAGACCTGCCTACGTGAATTTCGCATTTTCCTGATGAACAAAGCA
>JABCPU010000478.1:0-49340 GCA_016800925.1 Suillus spraguei | reverse complement strand
GACTCACTGTAGTGCAATGTAAGAAAATGCCCTGACTTATGGCTTTCTTCTCCTCAAGTTTTGTTTCCGTGATGTCTGGAAACAACGGCATTCCCATCCCCATCCGTGTTGAGTTTGAAAGCTGGTTTTCTGACTCTTTTGCAACCTCCCTTCACCTGTCGTCCTCCATCTGTGCCCGGCACCTATGATTGTGATGATCAACGAATTCAATTATCATTCATGCCTGCACACATATATTTGATCCAAGATTGGTGAATGACGGACACAATTGACTTACATCCCAAATAGAACCTCTCCCTGTTCATTCTTCCAAGCTGACAACACAAAACTCTTCATCCCGCATTGCCTCCACATCGCTTTCGAAAAGTGCTCCATATATGCTGGTCCCTTCTTACGAGCAACTTCTGCTTGTATCTCTGGAGGAGGAGCTGTTTGACCATTCTTCCGCTGTTTCTTTTGCCTTCTCCAACTTGTTGTCATCCAATTCAGCCATGACTCTCTTCACAGCCCCTGATAATGTTTGAACATTACCGGGATCTCCTGGCTTTGCCCCAGACTCGTCCTCAATCCTCTTTAGCACCTCTTCGCGCTTCTGCTGGTAGACCACCATTCTAGGCGTCCATTTCCTCCCATACTTATATTCATGTCCTTCCTTTCCTTCCTTTTCTTGTTGTTGAACAAACCAAGTCTTATACATCTGAGAGTTGATGGAAGAATAAGATGTTAAAATTGTAGTTTTTCAACACAACAAAGACGCATCACCTGCTTCCTCTTTTTCCATTGTCCTTGGTCGACTTTAGGAGCAAACAACCTGGCGGCCTTGGCAATTGCAGTGAAAACCCCTCGCCTCTCACCACTTTTGGCCCGGTCACTCAGGAAGGTAGTTCTTCAACTCCAAAATTTCATTTTCCATGAGCTTCTGTGTCTGTGGTTGATGTGCCCTATTTCTGCCAGAAGTCAGTGAGTGGAATGACCATCCTTGCCATGTGAATCAAATTGGAGAATGGGCTGAGATAAGCAAGGTGGAAGTATGAAAAAATTGTCAGAAGTTGATCTTTGACAAAAGCCTAACAGTAGCTTAATTGAGCTATATTGGTTCCTGAAGCATAAATGGACATAAAATTTATAATGAGTCGGCAGGACTGTATGACACCACAATGTAATAAAAATCATTCCACCTGACAGATGCTTTGCTTGCAAAATTAGCATTAGAAATCAGATGAAGATAGATAGATGCACCCCATTACAAAAATCCCACAGGGTAGAAGCAAGGGGCAGCAAAGGTAGAAGATTTGGGTCAAGGTTCCACTTGCAAGCACGAGATGACAGCCTACAGGTCCATGCCTCACTCTCCCCAGAATCGCCAACACTTCAGCCTGTTCAGGCCACCTCCTTGGGATGACTTTCCTGACAATACTTACGAGCAAGACCAAGGCTCATTTGAGCCATTGCACTCCCAAAAACCATGGCAAGTTCATGTTAAATGTTGGAGTGTCATTCAAACTATAGCTTAATATAAAAAATGCAGAGTCAAAATGATACCTCAGGCAATGGCTGCCAAGGCAGGAATTATATCTGCATCACCTCCTGGATCGAGAAGCTCCACCAGAAGACAGGAGATGCATCATCTGCAACCAGGATGGGGTCTACAAATGTCAAGATTGTCTTGGCGAGCCTCTCTATTGCACGGGCTGTTGCAGGAGTCAACACATGTTGCAATCCTTTCCACTGGATCAGTCAATGGAATGTCAATTCTTCGAGCGGAGTTGTCTTGCTCATGTCGGACTCACCATACACCTCGGGCATGATGGCAAGCAATGTCTGGTGCTCACAGATAGGTGGATTTGTTTGAAGGAGATGAACTTGAAGACCAGCTTGAGCCCGAAGATCTTCTGTCTGTGTTGGGACCTGATTTCCAGCCGAAGGAAAACACCATGGTCATTGTTGACAAGTCCAGAGTTCACCGCTCGAGGTTTGATGCTGTGATTGTCCAAATGCCATGAGTCCGGACATTCAAATGTTTCGGCATGGATTTTTCCCTGCATCATTTAACAGGCCGAAGACCGTGTTTACCTTCAGAGTGCTGGATGATTTTCTATTGGACAACCTTGAATGCAGCACCTCCGCAATGAACTATTACAGTAAGCTCCGGCGAATGACCTTGAGCATGTTTCCACACCTTGTTCCAGTAATGCTATTTGCTTCATCTAAAGGACATTATGTTGACACAGGCCGTGGCAAGGATCGATACAGAGAGCTCATGAGAGTTGCTCGACAGTGGAGGCAGTTGAAGACCATGAAATGGGAGCCCCTTCAGTGACAAACTCCGTACTATACGGGTCACCCGACCCACATAATATCCCGTCAAAGACGGGCCAGCGGATGATGGGCCGAGGTTATGTATATCCTCGATGTTGACGGATGGGCCGGGGGGAATATTATTTCCGATGGAGACGGGTGGCGCGAGAGACTTATATTTTCGGGAGAGACGGGTGGGCGAGGGAAACATGATTTCTAATGTTGACGGATGGGCCAGGGGGATATAATCCCCGACAGAGATGGGTGGGCTCATCTGGGTAGTATGTAGAGTAGGTATTTATAGACAGCTGGGCTGAAGAGAGATGCAAGGCAAATATTATTGCATAGACGGGTGGGCCGAGGTAAGAGAATATTACATATACGGGTGGGCCGAGGTGAGAGAATATTTACATATACGGGTGGGCCAAGGTGAGAGAATATTACATATACGGGTGGGCCGAGGGTGCAGTAAAATATTTATTGCATAGAACGGGTGGGCCGAATGTGGGGAATTTTACATAGACGGGTGGGCCGAGGTAAAATATATTACATATACGGGTGGGCCTAGATATGTATCATAAAGACGTACAGCTGATGTAGCCACCAGAGAATCAAACACATAGGATACATGCACCCTATGAGTGCATATACCTACCATCAACCACCAAAATCTAAACCCTGAAGCACAAAAACCTGAATTCATCATGTCTGACATTCATCGATAATTGAGGTGCCGGGTGCCGGGTACCAAGTCCCGAATCCAGGAACTCAAAACTGGAGATGAAACTAGAGATTTCCTGAATTCCAGATACCCGGACACCCGAAACACAACACAAGGTGAAAGATTTAAAGTCCATGTGTGGAGTCATCTAGTGCCGAGTGCCGGGTGCAGGTGCAGCAGTACGAAACTTAGAAACTAGAAACTCGAGATTTGAGACAAACAGACATCTACCAAAAATGTGTGGATCAAAGTTTTGTTGTTGCCTGACATGTGTCTGAGTCCCGAGGACCGAACCCCGAAATTGTAGACTACCAGATTTCGGGATTTGGGGTTCGGCACTCGAGATTCAAGATTTGAGATGAAAAAGATATCTACCAAAAATGTGTAGATCAAAGTCATTTTATTGCCTCACACTGTTTTCGGTCTCAAGTGCAAAAGCCAGAGTACCGAACTGCGAACCCCTAAATAGTAGACTACCAGATTTTGGAGTTTGAGTTCGGCACTTAGAATGTGGATCAATAGGTGTCTATTGCCTCACATTGTTTCTGAGTCCCGAGTGGCGAGTGCTGGGTGCCGGGGTTCAGGAATTCAGCACTGACAATATGTTGCTCAAGATCTTTCACATTATGAGTACCAAGTCCCCGAGTGCCGAGTGCCGAGTGCCGGGTGCCGGATTGCCGGAGCTCGGAAGTCCCGAGTCCCGAGTGCCGGGTGCCGGAGTTCGGGGTTCGGCAATACAATATGTGGATCGAGGACTTTCACATTGTTTTGACTGCCGAACCCCGAGCTCCGGCACCCGGAGTTAGCACAATGTGAGGCAATACCATAATATTGATTTACACATGTTGAGTGCCGAACCCCGAGCTCCGGCACCTGGGAGCGAGCACAATGTGAGGCAATACCATGAGTTTGATTTACGTGAGGCAATACCATGATATTGATTTACACAAGTTGAGTGCCGAACCCCGAGCTCCGGCACCCGGGAGTGAGCACAATGTGAGGCAACACCATGATATTTATTTACACAAGTTGAGTGCCGAACACCGAGTGCCGGGTGCCGGAGCTCGGGGTTCGGCACTCAACTTGTGTAAATCAATATCATGGTATTGCCTCACATTGTGCTAGCTCCCAGGTGCCGGAGCTCGGGGTTCGGCACTCCACATGTGTAAATCAATATTATGGTATTGCCTCACATTGTGCTAACTCCCGGGTGCCGGAGCTCGGGGTTCGGCAGTCAACATGTGTAAATCAATATTTATGGTATTGCCTCACATTGTGCTAACTCCTGGGTGCCGGAGCTCGGGGTTCGGCACTCAACATGTGTAAATCAATATTATGGTATTGCCTCACATTGTGCTAGCTCCCGGGTGCCGGAGCTCGGGGTTCGGCACTCAACATGTGTAAATCAATATTCTGGTATTGCCTCACATTGTGCTAACTCCCGGGTGCCGGAGCTCGGGGTTCGGCACTCAACTTGTGTAAATCAAACTCATGGTATTGCCTCACATTGTGCTAGCTCCCGGGTGCCGGAGCTCGGGGTTCGGCTCCACATGTGTAAAGGTGTGAAAATATATGGATCGATATCTGTCTCAGTGTTATGAGTACCACGTCCCGAGTCCCGAGTGCCGGGTGCCGGAGTTCGGGGTTCGGCATTCAACATGTGTACATCAATATCTTTGTATTGACTCACATTGTTCTCACTCCTGGGTGCTGGGGTTCGGGGTTGGGTGGTTAAATATGTGGATCAATATCTTTCACATGGTTATGAGTCCCGAGTCCAGATTCCCAACTGCCGGGTGCCGGAGTTCGGGGTTCGGCACTCCCACGTGTAAATCAATATCTTGGTATTGCCTCACATGTTTCTCACTCCCGGGTGCCGGGGTTCGGGGGTCAGTGATAGAAAATGTGCATCGACATCTTTCACATTGTTATAAGTTCCAAGGCCCGAGTCCCGAGTGCCGGGTGCCGGAGTTCGGGGTTCGGCACTGAACATGTGTAAATCAATATCTTTGTATTGCCTCATATTGTTCTAACTCCCGAGTGCCGGAGTTCGGGGTTCAGCACATCAAATATGTGGATCGATATCTGTCACATGGTGATGAGTCCCAACTCCAGGGTCCTGGGGTCCAGGGTTCGGCACTTCAGATATATGGAATGATGTGTTTCACAATGTGACCCGGCACCCGGCACAAGGTAACTCGACAGAGATGTTTCAAATTCTTTAAATTGTGTGTTGTGTTTCAGGTAGCCGGATATCCGGAAGTCGCGAAATATCAATTGTGAATCTCCATTGTCCAGTTCCGGATGTCGGACTTGGCATCCAGCACTGACATTCATTCAAACATTGTATATACATCTATGAACCTACAATTATGTAGCCATTTCACCCTCATCAGCAGAGGGTTCAACCTTCACCTCAACATCCATATCATCAGAATCATATTCTGGGACAAGGTTGCCCGGATCATCTGGGTCCACAAGTTCGCCGGACGTTTGTGGACCCTCAGGCTGAATCTGGCTCAGCTCAAATATGAGACCCTCAATGATAGATGCAGGCTGGACTTTCGGAGATGGAGGCTCCATTCCTGCCATATCCAAGTCAATGAGGGGAGCAAGTGCAGATGGGAGGGGTGAGATGGCCAGGGGGACGGATTGATCAAGCAAAAAGGTTGCATTGACAGGAGAGTCGGGAAGTGGAAATGAAGGGTGCCGGTCCATGACTTTGCGACGAAGGCCCTCATGGAGGCGTTGCAGGGTATCAATCTTACCATCCTGCTCCGCCACACGAGCCTCAAGAAGAGCAATTCGAGCGGCACCATCCCGAATCGCAATTGCCATGGAATGGAGATCCGGCATGGGCACATCGAGTGCCGGACGAGGCACTGGGGCGCTTGAAGACGGAATAGCTAAGTGAAAGATAAGGTCAGATGGTCATAGACAATTGGGGTGACTCACAAGCTGTGCAGGTGCAGGTGTCTTGGGGGCAGTGATTGTCTTGCTGCGCCCACGGGACTGTGCCTTGGGTGTGGTAACAGCAGGGACAGCTGGAGTGCCGGAGGGGCCACGAGATTGACTGCGAGTTCGGGCTTTGGACTGCGAGGCAGCCGGCGCATTGGAGGGAGCTCTGGAAGGTGTCCTGGAGCGAGCCTGCCGGGTGGTTGACTTCCCTCGAATACGTTTTGGCGGGGATCCCATGGATGCTGGGACACATTTGATCTTCTTGGTGGCGCAGCGGACGCACGACAAACATGGGGCACGGGTCCTCCTGTCCAACCGAGTGGCGCAGGGCCACTTCTCCTGGGTGCAATAATGGCAGGGGTTGTTCTGTGGGTTCCATTAGTTGATGGACTCATTGGAATTCATTAGAGTACTCACTGGGCCGGGAATGAGAATATCACCTGTATCCATGACTGCAGGTTCCTCAGCCGGAGTGCTGGACATTGCCTGGGGGTCTCACAACCTCCGGACGACTGCCGGAGGTGGCCTGACAATGGGTAAGTACAGGCGGGAGGTCCGGACAAAGAATGATGACTCACCATCACCTTGGGTGGACTGCCGGCAATGAGCTGATGATATATAAGCATTTTTCCAAGTGCCGGACAACTAAATATTACTTACTGAAGCAGGACCAAACAATTGCTTCTTTGGGGAACGTGGTGAACGAGGGGAATGAGGCGTCCCTACACCAATTGTGGAAGGCCGGGGAACGTTGAGCGCCGGCACTCCACTCGAAATAGGCTACAGAAAATTGAGAGAATGAAAACAATGAGCTGGACGACATACCTGAACAATTGTGTCTTCATCATCTTCCGACTCCACAAGCACATTCTGCTTGACATGGCGAGTTGCCTTGACCCGCTTGCGACCCTTCTTGGCCGACTTCGGAGGTGAGGAAGAGTGTCCGGACATCATGGGGGACTTCCTCTTCCTGCTCCCTTCCACCTCCGGCTCTGGGTCAGCAACAACCGCCTTACCTTTTCCTTTGTCCCGGAGCTCGGAGGTGGCGTGGGTGGAAGAACCAGCGACATTGCTGGCGATGACGGGTGGGGAGGGAAGGTCCACAGTGATTGGGCCAATGGAAGGGTTAGGCATGACAGGGAGATCACCTGAATGGTCACCTAACGCCTCCCAGGCGCGAATCTTGCTGCGCCAGGAGTGTTTCAACACCCGGGGGTCGTCATGACCGATGCTGTGCCAGTTGGGCCACACCCGGGGAGTCATGGACCTGACTCTCATCAACTCCTTGGAGCAGGATGCAATGATGCCGGGCATGTAAGGCCCTTTCTCATGCTCCCGGACAATCTCAGCCTACCCAGATCTTAGAAAAACCAAAAGTAAAATTAACACATGAATGGTACTTACCACAAGATTAGTGACTTGTGCTGTCAGAGCAAGGTGGGCTTGGCCAGTGCCGGCAGGCATGAGCCGAGCCCCGGCGATGATGCCCACAATCTGAGCAGTGGTTGCCTTGAGACTGGCCAAAGAGGTTTCAACTGAAGTAGACATTTGGATTGACTTGAAAGATGTGAAAAGCTTGAGATAAGTTTGAAATCTGTGATCACTTGGATGAAGTTTCAAAAGAAACCAGACAATTGAAGGACAATCTTGATAAGCGTTGATTGTTTGTCTTTGTTTGGTCGTGGTTCAACTTTCGGCCGTTGCCAGCCATGTGTTGAACTTCGAAGTTATCAGTTATCAATCAGTTTGATCAGTTGATCAGACATCATGAGATCTCAACCAGCAGTCAGATTTTATGAACCTCCGGTCACTGAATACAACTCAATGGATGTGGATGATTCAACCGAGTCCCGGATTTCACTAGGTATGTTGTGCTTTCAGTACAGCTCTCAATTGACCGGAGATGGACCAGATGCACTGGATGATGTATACCTTGGGCCGGATGATGAGACTGAGTCCCGGATTTCATCAGGTATGTGTTGCTTTGAGTATATCTTACAATTGACTGGACATTTATTAGATCCAAGTGAAGATGTATACCTTGGGCCGGATGATGAGATCGACTATGATTCTGGGTCATCAGGTGTTCCGGATGTCTTGGATGCAGTTTCTGGTAGGTTTCTCACTTCACCTTTAGATAGTCCAACTGTGGATGTTCATTCAATCCATCCAGATCATTTATGCCCGGCTCAGCCTGAGGAACTGCCTTTGTTCAACGATCCGGACTTGTACCTAGGGCCTGATGATGATCTTATTGATTGTGATGAAGCACCGGAATGTGCTGATGTTGAGACTGATGCTCCGGCTATCCCAGGAATAGCAATTCCAGGTGAGTTCACTCATACAATCTCATTTTTATTGTTGATGTGATGTCCCAAGCACATGCAACACCTCCTAAATGTCAGTCCCCCATACCGGAACTCAGCAATGAAGACCTGCGTGCCATGCTTAGGGAGTTCATGCCCCTAGGGTCATATGATCAAACAGAATGTGAGTATTTAATTGTTCATCATGTATCATTCTGCTAATTTTCTTGAAGTTGAATCAATTCTGGATCGCCTGGACCATTACCAACAGCGTCATGGCCATCTTCCGGAGCCTACCGTACATCAACTCCTCGAGGCCGACCGACCATTCCGAGTGGCTTGGGCTGACACATCCGACAAACTCAGAAGAGCTGATATGGACCTCCGGAGGTTGCAAAGGGCCAAACAGATGAGCTCTGAATTGCTGCTTGTATTAGATACCCTCATTGAAAAGTGTGATGATCAACCCCATATGTAAATATTTGGATATTCATTCACATACTTACATCATGTTCACCACTGAATTTTTCATGTATAACAATGACATTTCCAATTGATTTTAGATGATGCACACACCCAATTGTCCCATTCCAACAGCCAATTATTGATTCCCGGGGTCCGGAGCTCGGTGATTGGGATTCATCCGGAACTCGGTGATCGGGTTTCGTGATATTTGGATTTTCATTCACATACTTAAATCATGTGAACCACTGAATTTTTCATGTATATCAATGACAGTTCCAATGTATTTTAGATGATGCACAAACCCTAATCTCTAATACCAACTACCAATGATTGATACTTGGGTGCCGGACCTCGGTGATCGGGAGTCGTCCGGAACTCGGTGATCAGGATACGTCCGGAACTCGGTGCTTAGGATTCAACATTTTGGAAGTGGGACACTGTGTTTTAAGAAGTGTGACAAATGATGAAAATGTGGTAAACATGGGGGCAGTTTGGTATATGTACATTATTTCCTTCCCCTTGCCCTGGTTACTCGAAGTGTACTCTCTACCGGCTTTTGAGACTTACTCCGGGTGGTCCTTGCGGATGGTTCAATGACAGCTTTCTTGCCCTGTATACTCCTTGGTTCCGGCGATGCGTTCCTCTCTTCCACTTCCTCAGTGATCCCGGCCAGGAGGTCGCCCATCCGTGATGTCAAAAGTGCACCTGCCTTGGCCGGCCTGGCGGGCGAGGCTGGCATTGAACATGGAACTTCTGTCTCCTTGGGTGCTGAAGATGGGTGTGCTATTTGTCTGGGTTTCTTCAGTGGGGATCGACCATCAGCCGAGTCATCATCAATGTCATCCTCCTTGTCATGAGTTTCACTGTCGGTATCACTCTCGGCTTCGGTTGATGGATCCCGGGGCCTTCGGAGAGTTCCACTCTTCTGCATTCTCACTTGACGAGTCAGACGCGATGGCGACTTGCCGGATACCACAGATGGTACCATGTCCCCATCCTTGTTCTTCCATGCTTTGAACAGAAATGTTGAATCTTTTCCTGTTTCCTGCTGAGCATACCAGAAATTGAGCAAGGCCGTTGTGTCCCAGCTTTGCAACTTCGAAGGCTCCTTCAGGTCAATATCGCCGGAAGATACTTCCTTGCCACAAAGTCATCCTGACTTTGTACGAGGGCACTCCATGGCACGACAGCCTTGTCATTCCCGGAACATATTCCTGTGTCCACACATTCAGCAACATCTCAGATGTTGCCACGAAAGACTCACTGTAGTGCGATGTAAGAAACGCCCTGACTATGGCTTTCTTCTCCTCAAGTTTTGTTTCCGTGATGTCTGGAAGCAACGGCATCCCATTTCCATCTGTGTCGAGTTCCAAAGCTGGTTTTCTGACTCTTTTGCGACCTCCCTTGACCTGTCGTCCTCCGTCCTGTGCCCCGGCACCTATCATTGTGATGATCAACGAATTCATTCTTGCATCCAAAGTTCAAACACTCACCGAACTGTTCCTGGGCGTACTCCTGCCATACTGGCTCAATGTCCTCCCAGTCCTTAGTCTTCATGAAGCTGTCCCCATCTCCTAATGCCTCATTATCATCATGCCTGCACACATATATTGAGATCCAAGATCGGCGATGACGGACACAATTGACTTACATCCCGAACAGAACCTCTCCCTGTTCATTCTTCCAAGCTGACAACACAAAAACTCTCATCCCGCATTGCCTCCACATCTCTTTCGAAAAGTGCTCCATATATGCCGGTCCCTTCTTACGAGCAACTTCTGCTTGTATCTCCGGAGGAGGAAAGCTGTTTGACCATTCTTCCGCTGTTTCTTTTGCCTTCTCCAACTCGTCGTCGTCCAATTCAGCCATGACTCTCTTCACAGCCCCCTGATAATGTTTGAACATACTGGGATCTCCCGGCTTTGCCCCGGACTCGTCCTCAATCCTCTTTAGCACCTCTTCGCGCTTCTGCTGGTAGACCACCATCCTAGGCGTCCATTTCCTCCCATACTTTATCATGTCCTTCCTTTCCTTCCTTTTCTTGTTGTTGAACAACCAAGTGTTATACATCTGAGAGTTGATGGAAGAATAAGATGTTAAAATTGTAGTTTTTCAACACAACGAAGACGCATCACCTGCTTCCTCTTTTTCCATTGTCCTTGGTCGACTTTAGGAGCAAACAACCTGGCTGCCCTGGCAATTGCAGTGAAAACCCCTCGCTTCTCACCCCTTTTGGCCGCGGTCCACTCAGGAAGGTAGTTCTTCAACTCCGAAATTTCGTTTTCCGTGAGCTTCTGTGTCTGTGGTTGACGTGCCCTATTTCTGCCGGAAGTCAAGTGAGTGGAATGACCCGTCCTTGCCATGGTGAATCAAATTGCAGAATGGGCTGAGGATAAGCAAGGTGGAAGAATGAACGAATTGACAGAAGTTGATCTTTGACAAAAGCCTAACAGTAGCTTAATTGAGCTATATTGGTCCCGAAGCCATAAATGGACATAAATTTGTAATGAGTCGGCAGGACTGTATGACACCACAATGTAATAAAAATTCATTCCACCTGAGCAGATGCTTTGCTTGCAACATTAGCATTATAAAATAAGATGAAGATAGGTAGATGCACCCCATTGCAAAAATCCCACAGGGTAGAAGCAAGGGGCAGCAAGGGTAGAAAGATTTGGGTCAAGGTCCCACTTGCAAGCACAAGACGACGAGCCTACAGGTCCATGCCTCACTCTCCCCCAGAATCACCAACACTTCAGCCTGTTCAGGCACCACCTCCTTGGGATGACTTTCCTGACAATACTTACGAGCAAGACCAAGGCTCATTTGAGCCATTGCAACTCCCAAAAACCATGGCAAGTTCATGTTAAATGTTGGAGTGTCATTCAAACTATAGCTCAATATAAAAAATGCAGAGTCAAAATGACTACCTCAGGCAATGGCTGCCAAGGCAGGAATCATATCTGCATCACCTCCTGGATCGAGAAGCTCCACCAGAAGACAGGAGATGCATCATCTGCCACCAGGATGGGGTCTACAAATGTCAAGATTGTCTTGGCGAGCCTCTCTATTGCACGGGCTGTTGCAGGAGTCAACATCGTTGCAATCCTTTCCACTGGATCAGTCAATGGAATGGTCAATTCTTCGAGCGGAGTTGTCTCGCTCATGTGGGACTCACCATACACCTCGGGCATGATGGCAAGCAATGTCCGGTGCTCACAGATAGGTGGGATTTGTTCGAAGGAGATGAACCTGAAGACCAGCTTGAGCCCGAAGATCTTCCGTCTGTGTCGGGACCTGAGTTCCAGCCGAAGGAAAACACCATGGTCATCGTTGACAAGTCCGGAGTTCACCGCCTCGAGGTTCGCTGCTGCGATTGTCCAAATGCCATGAGTCCGGACATTCAAATGTTTCGGCATGGATTTTTCCCTGCATCGTTTAACAGGCCGAAGACCGTGTTTACCTTCGGAGTGCTGGATGATTTTCTATTGGACAACCTTGAATGCGGCACCTCCGCAATGAACTATTACAGTAAGCTCCGGCGAATGACCTCGAGCATGTTTCCACACCTTGTTCCGGTAATGCTATTTGTGCTTCATCTAAAGGACATGATGTTGACACAGGCCGTGGCAAGGATCGATACAGAGAGCTCATGAGAGTCGCTCGACAGTGGAGGCAGTTGAAGACCATGAAATGGCATGGCTATGGCCATCGTTCTGACATCCCGAACGCAGGAGATCTTGCATTATTTTGCCCGGCATGTCCTCAGCCTGGGATTAATGTATCTTTGTCAGGGGATGAATCACTTGATGAGTGAGTCATGTTCAATACCGAAGTGAACTCGGCGATGATAAGAACTCCAAGCTGGAAATACACCCGGTCATTTGTGATGGACGGAAATTTCAAAGCTGAACACCTGCATCCCATTAATCCCCTCGATGAAGTTTGGCTTTCAGATGGGCTTGGATTCATGGTCGGAAAGGACAGGTATAACATGCATCTTGCGGAGGCTGCTGACACGGTGGAAAAATCGAGCTGCAACAATCACCGGGCGGTCAATCAAGCAAATGCGGCGCGGCACAAGCTCGAGTCCACAGGAATCGGGGGAGTTGCCTGCGCCCGGCATGGGTGCTTTGTCCCTCACTCGATGGTTGATTTTCAGAAAGGGGAAAGGCAAGCCAAACATGCCAATCGACATTCACTAGTTGACCATGCATCATTTGCAGACAAATGAACATGGACTATGCCCTTTGTGAGGCTGCCCAGCACAACATGGAAGGCATTACCAGGGCTGTCACCTTCTATGACATTAATTGTCAATACAACAAGCACTTTCGTGTTCGGGTGGATCGAAGCCGATACCTTGACATGGTACCGGAACTGACCATCATTCCTGGAATCGGTTTGTGGCATGTGCATGGACATCAGGACAGTTGCTATGTCCGATATGCTTCGAATTTTATTGAAGGCATTGGCCGGATTGATGGAGAGATCATGGAGACCCTATGGGCGCGTCTCAACCTGATTTCCCCTGCCGCTCGGGGAATGTCATCCCCGCACCGAAAGGAATGTCTTGATTATCAGATGAACGATTCCAATTTCTGCAAGATGATCCGCATGAAAAGGACTCTTTGCCGGAAATACAAGCTGGCGAAGAATGGCATCGCCGAAAGTGGCAAGGCTTCGACAGACTTGATGAAGCTGCACCCGGCAATTTAAAGACACAATGGTTAGCCAGCGAGATGGTCGCTCAGTCCAAGAGAATCAGGGATCCTGCGGCGATGGATTTATATGAAATCAATATCAAGAAGGGTAAGTTAACATTCTTTGTCTCCGTGGAGCTCCGCATTCATTTTTCACTTAGCACCAAGCAAAAAGGAGATCGAGCTTAGACTACTAGAAGCGGGTAATGCCCGTCATGCAGCACCCTCTCGCAGATCTGTGGCAACATGGATATCCATTGGGTTGGCAATTGAAGAGGCTCAAATTGCATTGCTCATCGAGGTCCGCAGAATTGGACGATCGACGGAGACACAGAGATTAGATATCGCCCGGCAACGCGATCGTATTCAAGGCCAGATAGATGAATTCACTCGGTCTGCTCTTACGCATCTGGGAGAGGGATTTGATGCAGATGACGATCCTGACGACTTGAACATAGATATTCTTGACGATATCGATGATGACCCGGCGGATTTCACCGAGACATCTGATGCATGGACAAACTCCCCTGAGCTCACCATAATTCCATTGCCATCAAACCTCGGGGTTGAACATTGCAGACGCTGTATGGCAGAGGATCTGATTCCGTTGGAGATGTCCCTTCGTGAAGGGCAGGCCAATGATGCCCTGCACAATCTCCGCATTCACTTGTGCAACAAGGCTATCCTGTTCCGAACAACAGTTAGGCAAGCCAAATCTCAAGCCCTAAAAACTCGAGCGTGGTCCCAGGTGACATCAGTGCAGCAGGCAGTATCCCTACATGCCAGTATATATACAAAAACCAGGAAGCAAATGATACAACTTGAGCCGGGGCCAGACCAGCTTCAGAAATACAAACCCCTGCTTCGCGAGCAGCTCAAAATCAGCACTGCCATCGGCGATCCAAACGCCCGAGGTCAGCGAAATGAGTCCCTCGCTTGGTTCTGGTCAGTGGAAGTCGACATGGAGGGTCCAGAAAATTCGTGGAATGAGGAATGTGAGTTCGGGCATGCTTGATATATTACGTGGTGAGCTGACAGGACCCATCCCAAGTTTACCGAGTTCATTGGCTTCGGGCAAAGGCACTACGGGATCGATGGATGGAAGAAATATCATTGGTGCAATCAGAGATGGATTGGACGTGCAACTTTTTCTTGTGGAAGGCAACCACATGGGGTGCCCGGATGCAGGAATCATTGTTGAAACAACTTCCGGGTCATGCATGCTATGCCGGAAGGCAGTCTCAAATGTATTCCTTACTAGCTCAGGATGCACAGGCAGCATTTCAAGACCTGCAGCCCTCGTTGATCGATGGTGCACATGAATGAATTTGTTTTGCTGATGAAACGCATATTTGACACCCAAACATTGAGTCCCGGGAATTGTCCGGGTCAGCCCATGTCGGAGTTTGAATTTCTAATCCATCCATCAGTGACTCATATCATCAGCTCTTTACTATCTGTCAGTGTCATTCCCAGCGTCACACTCTTGCATTAGCCATGCCTGAAACTCCTGCATCCACATCTGGCACTCCAAATACTGGACATCACTGGCAACCCATGAAGCTGAACCTTCAAGATATTTCTTGTACTTTGAATATGGCTGCATCGCGCATCCGCGCATGTATCTCTCAATATCAGATGGAGGCTGCTAACAACCCTCCCTCTTCTGCCCGGATCATGTACTTTAAAGCCGGGGTGCAATGGGAAATCAATGTAAGTGACTGATGACCGGATGACCGGCTGACTTTTTTGGGCAATGCTGAGATTTCCAACAGACATTTGTTACGCCACTCCTGCAGTACTCAGCTGCAAGGAACATCGTTTCTGTTGTTCCAAGCCCCGTCGCTCATGTCCTGACATTGTATCCCATGCTCACCTGGAACACTGTTCCAGACCACATCTTTTCATCCCACCTGTGTCAGTTTGATGATGTCGCAGCTCCGGGACATCCATCCCGGATTATTCCCAGCTATGATACTCCATGGTGGATGGGACACACCGAAATTCCGAATGAACCATGGCAATGGGGTCAGATCATGAGGTCCTGTGTCGTTCACTACCAGCATTGGATGGTAAATGGAGTTGAGGATGATGGCTTGGTTCTTCCTGAGGAGGTAAATGACTCATCAGGCCCATCAGTGATGGGACTTAAGATGATTCGAGCACGCCTGGTAGCATTGATGGAGGAGCAAGATGAGGGTATCCATGAGAAGATGGCAGAGGTGAAGATGTACACTGACATGCTACAGAGATTGAAGAGAGGCAGGGGAGTGGAGTCCTCTTCACTGTGTTTAGATTAGAATGGTCTTCATTTCATACATGATGTAAAATATTTTATTCCGTCCAAATGATTGTCTTGACTCCCGAATATTTTGTTCCGGATTTTGAGGACTGGATGTCAAGATCCGGGTGTAGAGTCCTAAATCCCAAATGCTGAGTGGCGAATGCCTGAGTGCAATGGTACTTAGAGTTTGGGACTTAATTCATGGGACTCGACTTCCAAATGGCAAGATTGCCTCACATATTTCTGAGTGGCGAGTCACGAATCTTAGTACCGACCCCGAACCCCACAATTGTGGACTACCGGTTTTCATGGTTTGGGGTTCAGCAATCAAGGGTGAGACGAAATAGATATCTGTGCGACAGTGCGGGGTTCGGCAGTCAACATATGTGGATCAATAACTTTCACATTATTCTGAGTCCGAGTCCCGAGTTCCGGGTCCCGGGCCTCGCAGTCGGCGTTCGGCACTTCACATGTGTGCATCCATATCATTCACAATGTTGTGAGTCCCGAGTCCCGAGTCCCGGCTGCCGGAGTTCGGGGTTCGGCACCCAACATGTGTGGATTATTCTGAGTGCCGAGTGCCGAGTTCCGGGTCCCGGGGCTCGGCAGTCGGCGTTCGGACTTAACATGTGTGCATCAATATCATTCACAATGTTGTGTGTCCCGAGTCCCGAGTTCCGGCTGCCGGGGTTCGGGGTTAGGCACTTTACATATGGGAATCACTATCTTTCACAATGTTGTGAGTCCCGAGTTCCGGCTGCCGGAGTTCGGGGTTCGGCACTCAACATGTGTGGATTATTCTGAGTGCCGAGTGCCGAGTTCCGGTGCCGGACCTCGGCAGTCGGCGTTCGGGACTTAACATGTGTGCATCAATATCATTCACAATGTTGTGTGTCCCGAGTTCCGGCTGCCGGAGTTCGGGGTTCGGCACTCAACATGTGTGGATTATTCTGAGTGCCGAGTGCCGAGTTCCGGGTGCCGGCCTCGGCAGTCGGCGTTCGGGACTTAACATGTGTGCATCAATATCATTCACAATGTTGTGGAGTCCCGAGTTCCGGCTGCCGGGGTTCGGGGTTAGGCACTTTACATATGGGAATCTTTCAATGTTGTGAGTCCCGAGTTCCGGCTGCCGGAGTTCGGGGTTCGGCACTCAACATGTGTGGATGTTGTGAGTGCCGAGTGCCGAGTTCCGGGTGCCGGGGCTCGGCAGTCGGCGTTCGGCACTTAACATGTGTGCATCAATATCTTCACAATGTTGTGTGTCCCGAGTCCCGAGTTCCGGCTGGGTTCCGGGTTCGCCACTTGATATGTGGGAATCAGTATCTTTCACAGGTTCGGCATTCGGCGTTCGGCACTTTACATGTAGGAATCAATATCTTTCTCGTTCTTCTGAGTCCCAAGTCCGACCGCTGGCTGCTGGGCTCGGAGTTCGGCCCTCAACATGTGTGGATCAATGACTTGCACATTATTCTGAGTCCCGAGTCCCGAGTCCCGGCTGCCGGGATTTGGAGTTCGTCATTTATGATATGTGAATTCACATCTTTCACATTGTTCTGAGTCCCGAGTCCTGAGCTCCGGCTGCCTGAGTTTGGGATTTGGCACTCACTATATGTGAATTCATATTTTTCACATTGGTGTCAGTCCTGAGTCCCGAGTGCCAGCTGCCGGTGTTCGGTGTTCGGCAGTCACAATGTGTGGATCAAAGTCTGTTGCCTCACACTTTCCTGAGTCCTGAGCGTGAAGCCTGAATTCGGACTATCGATCATTGAGTCCCTAATTTCGAGGATCGAGTCCCGAGTCCCGAGATACACAGAGTTAGGGACTCAATTCATGGAACTCGACTTCCGACTTGAGTTCCAGAACTGTTGATGCTCTAATTGGTACATGGTATTCGTGTGTTGCTACTAACATGGGTCACAACTCTGTCAACTTCTTTGATCTTTCACACCGTGCTTAGTATGTGGCCTTCGACCATAGCCCATCCACATGAGGGAACCCCGGCATAAATGTGCACAGAATCCCTCATATACCATGCCCAAGCAATCCGATCCCCTTCCCCTCCATCAACACCATGTCTCACAATTCTTCCGAAAATGCAATCATACAGCCGGAATCATACCTGAATTCCAGCTGAAGGCTTGGCATACTCATCCGAGCATTAGAATAGTTCCCCACGGTGGTGAGAATATCGAAGCATTCAGGAATCGATAAATGGTCTCGATGATTGGGGGTTTCCCGATTGGAAATGATGGAGAGGCTGTTAAACACGGATGCCCAGTACTGCAGGGTCTCTGGCATCTGTGGCAGTTCCTTGCTCACTGCCTTATCTCCGAGGTGTGACAAGGCTCGTAACCCTGCAAAATACTGCTGAGGATGCATGACCCTGAGTGCCGCCGATGCGATGGCTGCCGGCCTTGCAATAGCTTTCAGGATATTCTCGGAGGAGGGTCCCTTCAATGATGCGGATACCTCCGGATCTGACAGATTCTATGGGATTGGTGAGTTTGACTCCAGAAATCACCATCTCATCACATCCTACCTCGTGGCCCTGTTGAAACCATGCCGGAGATAAATTGATGCATCCGGGAGTTGACCCAACATTTTCCGAGCCCTGTTTGAACCATTCTTGATTATATCGCCAATTGCCATCAGCCTTTACACTTTTTTCGAGGCTTGGACCCAGCAAATCGGTGGCCGCCCTGATTTCCTTCTGTAGGTACCATTTGATATTCAATATCCATTGAGTAACAATCTACACATTACGCACCTGGGTGGTCTCGGTCAGGGCGTCCGGAAGGTACCATGCGATGATGGTACCGGAAACATCGATAATTGTGGCAGGTTTGTCCACCACCTTTGTGCCCTCATGGCCAGGAGGACACCTCTCAAGCAACTTCTCCTCTTTCTCCTCATTATGCCCAGTGTTCTTTGGGGATATCAATTTGCTATATCTTGCAATATCAATCTGTATCTTAACTATCATGAAGGAATTTGAATGATCAAACACATTTTCAACATCTGCAGGAAGACCCACTGGGATTTTTATATGCCTTTATGAGTACATCAGCCAAGCGATCGCACGCCATCACCAGATCAGTGTCCAGGTTCGGAGAAGGTATAACCGGTTCTCCTCCAGTCTTCTCTGCATTGAATTTTTGCTCGGTATATGCCCCTGCTTCATGAGTGATGGCCAGGGCCCAAGTGCGCCAGATTTTTATGTCACAAGTGGACATGGAAGAAGTATTCATGTTGCAAGTTGATATTGGGAAATCAGACGCTGAATGCTGGATGTCCAGACTTTGGTGTTAAAGGGGGTGGAGATAGTGAGGATCAGATAAGGGAACCTTGGATGATGTTGGCTTTCAAAGCTGTATTATCATCCATTGCTCAATGAAATACCAGATGATTGGAAGTGTGCTGGATATCTGATATTCATTTGTCCAGACCCGGGTTCGGAACTCCGGAACTTGGTATGCTTCACTCAAATTTCGGGGGTCGGAACTGGGTGTCTCGTATTGACTGAATTATGTGTCGAGACCCGGGTCTCGGAACTCGGAACTTGGTATGCTTCATCTGATTTTCGGGGGTCAGAACTGGGTGTCTTGTAGGGCAACACAAGCCTCGCACCCCGCTTTCCACATTCTACAAGATAACCTAAGCGCCATAAAGGCCATTTCAAGACATCACTTGCTGCTCCTGGAACTTGGTATGCTTCACTCAAATTTCGGGGGTCGGAACTGGGTGTCTCTTATTGACTGAATTATGTGTCGAGACCCGGGTCTCGGAACTCGGAACTTGGTATGCTTCATTTGATTTTCGGGGGTCGGAGCTGGGTGTCTTGTAGGGCAACACAAGCCTCGCACCCCAGTTTCCACATTCTACAAGACAACCTAAGCATCACAAAAGGCCATGTCAAGACAGCACCTGCTGCTCCGGGAACTCAGTAACTGTGATTTATTACCTCCTCTGATTCAGATGATATGCAACTCCCTCAGCTCCGTCATGTCTACCATTATCATACACATGGGCCCACCCGTCTATATTTTATACCACCCTCGGCCCACCCGTCTAATATAATATACTGTACAACACCCTCGGCCCACCCGTCTAATAAATATTTATATAACACTCTCGGCTCACCCGTCTAATACCCGTCTAATTTAATATGTGTCTGGGCCCACCCGTGTATGTGATAACAAGTACCCTTCACATACCTGTCTATTTGATACACATCTACCTTGATACACCCATCTACATGATATCCAACTACCTCGGCCCATCCGTCTACCGGATATTCATGTACATCGGCCCACTCATCTACTCTACATATTCCTTGCATGGGCCCACCCGCTGTCATCGGGAATAATATTCCTCCCGGCCCATCCGTCATCAACGAGGATATTTCTACCATGGGCCCATGGTCCGCTGGCCCGTATCATACGGGATATTATGCACGTCCGTTCACTCGTATAATACGGAGATAGTTCACTGTAATATGTGAGTCAGCGACATAGGTGTGGAGATCTCCAGTTCCTTGTTTGAGATCTCTGAGTCTTGTGAGCGCGGTTCCTTTGGTATCCACTGGTTCGAATGCTTCTTTGAAGCTCTTCATAAACTCTGCCATCGTCCCATAACCAACTTTTTGTCCCGAAGTGTCGGTAGATTGGGCGTGTTCAAGGAATTGTTCTTTCCAAGATTTGGCATTCCTTTCGGTCATAAAGGATGTTATGTAGATGATCTTCTGTTTGTCGGTGGTGTAAAGCTTTTCATTGATGTCAAAGTGCAAGTTGCATGACTGGATAAACTCGCGAGAGTTATCACGATCTCCATCAAAACCAATCGGTTGACCGATCTTGTATTCGAATTCTTTGGTCGACATGGTTGATGATTCTTCTGATGAGTTATACTTTCTCGGTGCCTACACGCGCTGTCTTGCTGTCCGTCAGGGCTTTCTTCTGTCAGGGGGTTTCCTCTTGACAATCTGCTCAGCGTACGCGTATGCTAGTCTGCTGATCTAAGCGATCAGGGTTCAGGGTCGAAGACTGGATAGTCGACGATCAAAATAGACTTTAATCTTTTGTTACGAACTGGGGTGGCGTCACCAGTGACAGTGAAAAGACACAGGCGGTCTGCTGGGAGTTCTTACAATGTCCAGAAGAGGACAAGGTGAAAGTACAAGGAATGCGTTCCAAGTACGATCAAGGGTTCAGCCTCAAAGACAAGTCTAAGAGGTATCCGCGAGAATAGAGACTAAGGCTAAGGAGTGCTTAGACTTAGAGACGATTCAAGACGATTTAGGTTGGAGACCTAAGCGAAGGAGATTCCAGGTAAAACCCAGTAAGATTAAAGTAGGGAATCTACTACAAGTACACTGTGCTTAAATAGGCCAATATGTGCGCACAGACCAAGTAACCGCGAGAATGTAACTGCGCATTCTAATAAGGAAGGCATGTGTTGTACAAATGCGTTGAGCATATGAGTCAGAGTCATGTGACGTGATATACAAGTAAGGAAACAAGAGGAAAATGAATAGGGGCACGTACAATTGTAACATTAACAATGCTTCAAAGTGACTAACTTTGCAAGCCTTGAGAAATATTTACTTCTGAAATATAGTGACAAGTGGGAGATCCTATTTTTTGGGGGGAGAATGGGCTCTCCTTTTATACATGTAGCATGGGAAAATAGTTATGTAAGCTAATATAGAGAGAACCAATCAAAATATTCATCCAAACTCAAAAGAATAGGAATAAAAGGAAAAGGTGGAGCCATGACATCATATATGACATCATAGTGGAGCAGAACATTCTATAACATTCTATTCTGTGGAGCAGAATGTTTTAGAAGTGAAATGGAACTGTCCAGAATGAAGTGACATCAGTGGTACGACCATGCAAAACCAGAGATTAGTAAGAAGTCCTGGTCTTACATGGGGTTGTACCGGAGGGTTGTAAGTCAAAGGGGCTTGGCCTCAGCTCGTACGCTGTGCCCCTTACCTGAGTATGTGCCCTTAATTTCGGTTGAAGTCCAAGGGAGAGTTCTGGTGAAGTCCGGATGGAGGGTCCGGACGAACTCTAAGGCAGGATAGCTCGACAGAGCTCCGATGGGCTTCCGGATGAGGGCGGGAATGCACCATAACTATTTCCGGAAGGTAGGGAGTAATGGTAACACTACTGGAACAAGTTCCAAGTAGAACAGATGAAAGATGGACCGCTGGACAAAGTCCAAGGCAGGATATGAGCAGAGCTCTGGAGGCAAAGATGATCCATAGATGTCAGAGGATAGGATAGGATGGATAAATCCTCTCTCTGTCTTATGCTGGCCTCTCTTCTTGCCAAATTTCCTCTAGAACTGGAGTATGCAAGTCCACTGTGGCCAATTCATCAAAGAAAGCCACCCAGATAAGGAAAACTCTTGTGGAGGACGTCCATCCAAGCTTACCTCTACTGACAAAAGGGCTATTATCCAACATATCACTACAGGAAAGGCTGATAATGCTGTCCAAGCCACCCATTATATCAATTCCACCATCACTACCCCTGTCTCTTCACAAACTGTGAGGAATGTTCTCAAGGCAGTAACAAAGAAGAAAAAGCCTCTTCTCTCCATCAAACATAGGCAGAGAAGACTAGCCTTTGCCTTAGCTCATCAACACTGGACTGTAGAGGACTGGAAGCGTGTTATATGGTCAGATGAGACCAAAATCAATAGGATTGGGTCAGATGGGAAGGTGTATGTATGGAAAAAGAAGGGAGATGGCCTAACAGACAGAGAGGTTAATGGGACTGTCAAGTTTGGAGGAGGTTCTTTAATGGTATGGGGCTGTATGGGATGGAATGGTGTGGGAATGCTTGCTGAGGTTGAGGGGAAGATGAATGCTGAGCAGTATGTGGACATTTTAAATGACCACTTGCTACCTAGCTTGGCAGAATCAGGGATTGATGAAGAAGATATCATTTTCCAACAGGATAATGATCCCAAGCACACATCCAGAAGAGCTAGGGAATGGTTTGAAGAACATAACATCAATGTTCTTGACTGGCCAGCACAGTCTCCTGATGTCAATGTCATTGAACATCTCTGGGGAACACTCAAGAAAAAGCTTCAAGCCTATGAAAACCCCCCTAAAGGAGTATGGGAGCTTTGGGAGAGAGTAGCAGTGGAATGGGGGAAGATCACAGCTGAGGATTGCCAGAAATTAATTGAGAGTATGCCTAGAAGGATAGAGGCAGTAATTAAAGCCAAGGGAGGTCATACAAAATACTAGAATACCTGGTTATTACTGTAAAATACTTGAGTCAAAAAACTGTCCGCATGAGTCACCATTTTGTGAGCCTTGTATCTCCACCATATCTCCACCGATTCCCACGGTGTAGGGCTCAAATGAAAGCCCTGAAGCCATACTACAATGTGGTATAAGCATGTTTTTGAGGCATTTGTTTGTTCTCACACAATATTATAGATAGTGAAAAATGCCAAAACATGCGGACAGTTTTTTGAGCCACTGTATATACTGTAGGAGCATGCTGGAGGGTAAGTACGGATAGTCCGAGGCTATGTCTGAAGCATACGGAAACACATTAGTAAGTACAGCGGGACATAAGGCTATGAACTCGGAGATGAAGCTCGTACGAAGTACTTATCAAGATGGAGGCAGAGATCACTGAGAACCGGAAGCACAGAGATACCCAGAAGCCAGAGACACAGGTATATTCTAAAAGGGGTAATGCGCAGGTGCGCGGGAATAGTTCGGATATGAACTCGGATCGGATATGGACATGGATCGGATATGGACATGGATGGATATGGATTGGAGTGGATGGGTGGACCGGATATGTGAACTGGATTGGATGGGTGGATCAGATATGTGTAGGTTGGGTGTCTGGATGTCCATGGATTGGATTTGATCTAGACCTGAATGTACGGTATATGACACATCAGTATGATATCATACCCTGTGGGTACAATTTTATGAAGTGTTTGGGGTGTCAAGGCATCCTAATAGTAAGAAAATAGTAAGGGAAAAATGGAGAAGAAGAGACAAGAATAATAGTACAATGGAAACAGGTGAAACATAGGTTGTTTTTGGTAGGTTTTTGTAGGCTTTGAACTTTTCTCTATGGTTTTCTCTACCCAAAGTGAATAAGCCAAAGGTAAGGCTATACCTAAACCTTCAATCTTCTTCTCACATCAACTAGGTCATTATGTGATTCCCATCTCACATATGACTTTTCTTCAAACAATGCAGATTTGTGAATCAGCAGAAATGTCTGGAAGTGTTTTGAACCAAGGTATGGTACCAAGGTATGGGTTGACTAGTCTGAGAGCTAAGCTAACAGACATGGTCTTTTGTGGGTCACCTAGCAGTCATGTCCATGCATGATTCCCGTATCATGCAGGACACCGCAGCAGCTTACTGCTGACTACAGTGCTATATTCACACATTGGTTTGACTCAAACTTGACTATACTAACAGGCATCCCCCTTTAGGGTCGAACGCTCTTGTTTAAGAAGGGAAGCAGACTAGACGGAGTGCAAACTCACATACTAACTTAGGAGGTGATTTATCTACAGCCCAGGTTAGGTTGTATCTTTACAATGGTCAAGAATTGAGAAAGTTATGAGCATTTCAATAATTACTCATAAAATTATGTGAGCCTGTCTTATGAGGCTCATAACTTGCTCAAATCTTAACCATTTTACAAGATTAGAGGCTCAAAATTTCCATATTGATAAGGTCTATGGTCCTAAAATATTAATGGACCGGTTTTGGACCGGACCGGTCCAAACTAGGTCCAGTCTTTTGAAATTGTGCAAAAATGCGGTTGCAATCAGTCCAGTTGCAGTTGCCTTGATTCTGGATATAAAAAGACTGGTCCTGGTCCAGTGTAACGAACATATTGGCGCTGGGCTTAAAACCCCATCTTTTGACACTCGTCTCACGTCTACAGGAGTTACCACTTGTTCATGGCCGTCTTACCCCTTTAGCATTACCGGCGGCATCCCATGTCTACCGCACACCGTACCAACTGCTGCACCACGTTCCACATACCGATGTCCTTCCATGTCCTTGCCACGTCCGCATAGCTCCATTTGGTGCGTCATTTGTTTTATGTTCATTATCACTGATTCCATGGCAAGCATTATTACATGTTGCCTCGTGCCGCAGCACCTCGTGCTATGTTTACTTACGGTGGTTACTATACTCCAGCGCTACTGATCTCACCTAGAGTATTCCGAGTACATACAATTTAGGATATAAGCACCGCGTACCCTGCACAATACAGTAACTGATTTTACACCATTGCATGTACTATAGGTCAGGATTATTGTCTAGCTCTGGATCTACCCAGTAGTGGACTTAGTCTTTAAAGTTTCCTTATTGCTTGTTAATCTATCACGCTCATTCTCCGTTACCGCTGGACTTTTGACTGTTATTTTGACTGAACTTCTCACGCACCGCTGCTTCACCGCTGAAAGTACTGCAGCTTTCTTTACTGTTTCTTTGCACCACTCACAACCTTACTGCCACTGCAGATATCATCGCTCGACATCGCTCACTCGACGCAACTGTCACTGACTATATCTTGACCACGGTAGCACCGCTACACACAACGCTAGTTCCAGCGGCATTATTGCTGACCGTGGCAACTTACCGCTAACCACGATGCTTCCTTTGCACATAAGTTTGACTCAAACTTGACCATACTAATAGGCATCCCCCTTTAGGGTCGAACACTCTTGTTCTCACAAGTGAAGCAGACTAGACGGAGCGCAAGACTCACATACTAGTTTAGGCCGTGGTTTATCTACAGCCCAGGCTAGGTTGTATCTTTACACCAGTTGTCTCAAAAATGGCCCAAAATTGGACTAGACTGGACTTTAAAACTCTAGATGAAGTAGTTGGTGACAAGTCATATGAGGGCACTCCAGGTCAGGCTGCTTGTGAAAAGCTAATGCATGACCTCTTTGATAGTGCTTACTCAAATGCACAACATAGGGCAGAATGATTCCTATCAGATTTAATTTGACATGCACTACCACAAATGTATATGTATGTAGCCATGTAACATCAATCAAAGTGCTGACACAAGCAATGAGGGATGACAACGACAGAAGAAATATAACAATGACAATGAAAGGGACACAATGATACAACAACAAAAAAAATGTGACAATGGTGACAATGACAAACAAGATGTGATGATAACACACAATGATGACAAACAAGATATGGATATGACAACAACAACAAATGAGATGCAGTGATGACAAATGAAATACAATGAAAAAAGTGCCTGACTCATGAAGCTCCATCTGGCGCCAGGTTCCTGTTACCCTGCATCAGCTGTTGGAATCGAATTTTGAGCTGAAGTGTTTCAGCCTCCTTATTGAGCACAAGTGAGTGTGCCTCATGCACCCATATATCCACCTCACAAAGGTGAATTTCAGTGTCTTTGTCCTCCTGTTGGTGCTGATGGTTGAGGGTAGCTTGATTGGCCTCATGTTCACAAGTAGTATGAAGCCACTTGTATTTTTTCGTGTCATGTTTGGACTCACTCTTCACATCAAGCTTTTGAGATAGCATTGATGCTTGCTCTCATGGCGTGACATAGCGCTCGACTGCAAACTCTCAATTTTGTCCTGGACCTAGTCTACCTGCTGCATGATGTCGGACTTAGCTTTTTTTCTCAAGCTGCCTGTGCTGTTTGGTAGTGAAGTCTGTGCAGTCGGAGGCACACAGTAGTCTGACAATGGTGTGGTATTCCGTGTTGTTGAGGAAGGAGTTGACATACTGCATGCCATGTCCGATGGCTTGTGTTGCCCCTCACAGCTTGACAGTTTCTGAGCACCAAATGCTGAGTGATTATTGTACACAGATGCCGGGGACTTAGAGGGCATTTTAAATGGTTGGGGGAGGGGGTCAGGAGGAGGAGAGGGTGATGCAGGAAGGTGTCATTTCTTCCCCACAACTTGGAAAGGGCTATTGGGATCACCAGTATCATCCCACATCATCTCCTTATCATCATCATTATTGTCATCAATATGATTTAAAGCATCTCCAAGGAGCATTAAATGGGCTACTCCCTGAATAAGTACTGTCATTTTGAGAGAGAGGGATAAAATCATCAGTGATGTTGATATCAGGGGGATTGTACAGGCCATGAAGGTGCGCTTGAGGGTAGTTGTCACAAGAGGGGGTAAAAGAGGGGGCAGGAGCTTGACACAGTTGTGGATCAATCGGCGGACCACTGTATGAACTTGCAGTAGAAGGATATGTGGCAGGAGGTGTATTATGAGCACCAGCAGAAGATGTAGCACCAAAGTGCATAGAGGGACCAGCCCTGCCATGTGATTGAGTGAGTGAGTAAAAGGCACCAGCATGATTAACCCTAGGCCTGGATGAATGAGTTTTGGCAGCCATAGACAGATTGGAATGTCAGATTGCATCAAGCTCCATATACCATGAGAGCCCCACAAGAGCTGCATCTACAAAAATGAATAACCAAACTGAAAGCAATACTTCAATGACTCATCTAATAGATTTTGTGTAGCTATCCAATCAAGCAGCACTACACTGGTGTAGTGCTGCCGAAGTCCAGTTTGGTGTGAGTAACAAAACTCTGCTGGGGTGCAGATATATGTTGAATGCTACCTAGCTGCTATTCAACCCAAGGATTTCTGGTCCAAGGCTCAGAGCTCAGAGAAGTAAAATGATCATTCTAACAGTAAGTCTCAGACTGCTACTGGTAGGTAGTGAAGTGGTGTAAAGACAGGTGCAAGGTAAGGTTTTTATGTAATCAGCCAAAATGCAGACCTAAGGTGAGGAAAGCCTAAGTAAGAGACAACATGCAAAAACTACTCTTTTAAGGTCAGCCTGAGTTTGTCTGTTACATTGGTCTGGTTCTTGTAACAAATTTTTTGAATGCCAAACCAAACCTATGGTTCAGTTCAGCCATTTGGTTGAACCCTGGACTGAATGTCTCTGAATGCATTTGGGAGGTCTGGTTCACGTTCAAACCAGGTTCAACTAAGCTTGCAGATGATGGGCTGCCTATTTTGTTGCAGAGGTCTCTCAAGACCATGAGAGCTCCACCACACCATTCCCAACACCATAAATGCCATGCACAAATGCCCAGTACACATCAGCAACTGCTAACATGGCTCAGATGAGTACAGGATGACAGAGGGAGCCCTTTGTCAGTGTTTAATGCATATGCCCAGCGCATATCAGCAAATGCTGACATGGCTTGAACATATGCGAACGACACCTGAAGGTGCCAGAATGAGAGGAGTGGAGGTACAGGCAAGAGCAGACACAAGCAGAAGCTGAGCCAAGTTCAAATGAGGGGCCCAGACAAGTTCAAATGAGTGTAGGCAAGCAGATGAATACAGATGAGTCTATGTGCGTCCAAATGAGGGTAGGCAAGCACAGACAAGTCCAGACGAATACAGACAAGTCCATGTGAGTCCAAATGAGCATAGGCAAGCACAGACAAATACAAGCAAGTCCAGGCAGGTCCAAACGAGTGCAGGGAAGTACAAATGAATGCAGGCAAGTCCAGGCAAGTCCAAACAAGTGCAGGCAAGTGCAGACAAATGCAGGCAAATCCAAATGAGCACAAGGAAGCACAAATGAATGCAGGTGAGTTCAGACAAGTCCAAAAGAGTGCAGGAAGGTTCTGAGAAGTGGAAGCCATAGAAGTAGAGCATGGTGGTCTGGCTGTCCATACTATGTAGTAGTAAGTGTAGTTTGATGCACTTTCTGTTTGGAAGCCATGGCCCAAATATTTGTAAGCACATTCAAATTTCCACAATCATTAGATTTAGACATTTTGATGCGACAATATAGACACCTAGTAAATACTTGCATACTTTTTAAAAAGTGTGAAGCCTACAAAAAAGAGGTTTGAGTGGGTTTGAACCTATTCACTACCAGCCCAAACCCCGAACCTCTGGAAAGGTTCAGTTCTGAGTCTTGGCTGAACCTTGGACTGGACCATGCATCCAGTTCAGAAAGGTTCAGGTTCAAACCAAAGTTTGGAACTGGACTTGGCAGCACTACACCGGCACCTGTATCACTGAATTTTGCCTTGAGTTTCTTGTACTTTGATCTGAGACTTGAGAAATTTTATCAGTGTATGTATGAATGACAAAATGACAAAACTTACTTGGTGATACATGTCACAAATTCCAAATACAAATCATTACTCTTTTCTCAATTTCCCTAAAGTGTCTAAACTGTCATATACCGTACATTCAGGTCTGATCCATGGACATCTGGACACCCAATCAACATCCATCCATATCTAATCCATATCCATATCTGACTCAGTCCATCCATCCGATCTGATCCACTCATCCGATCCATGTCCATATCCGATCCGTGTCCATATCCGATCCGTGTTCATATCCGATCCATGTCCATATCCGATCCATGTCCATATCCGATCCATGCTCATATCCGAAACTATTCCCGCGCACCTGCGCGTTACTCCTTTTAGGTTAATACCTGTGTCCGGCTTTCGGTTATCTCTGCACCTCTGGCTTTCGGTTATCTTGACTTCCGTCTTGATAAGATATTTCGTACAAGTCTTATTTCCGAGTTCATAGCCTTGTGTTCCGCAATGCCTCAAACATAGCCTCGGACTATCCTTGCTTGCCTTCCGGCATGCTACCTACAGTATATAAACTTGTAGTACAACTCCTGCAGACCTTAGTCTGATTCATTGTTCCTACTTCTGTATATTCCTTTGATTACTCTGTATCCTGTTATCATGCCTATATAACTCCGTCTCCGTTCTTGCACTTGGGCTCCGGCCCTTGTAAGCCTCCAACTCAGGCCTATGGGATTACTCCCTAGGCCGGAGCTTTGATCCTATGTCCTATAATCTGTTCGGACTTCGTCCATCTCCGTCTATCATCTGTTTCACCTCCAACTCTACCTTTGGTAGTCTTATACTGTCTGTTTCTATTCCGGACCTTGTCCGGAGTAGTCTATACTATCTCTACACCACATCCGGACCTACTCCTCTCTAGTAGCCAACACTTCCTCTAAGATCCACAGAGCTACGCTCATCCAATCATCCGATCATCCGCTCCTCCGCTCCTCCGCTCCTCCGCTCCTCCACTCCTCCGCTCCTCTGCTCCTCCGCTCCTCCGATCATCTGATCATCCGCTCCTCCGCTCCTCCGCTCCTCCACTCCTCCGCTCCTCTGCTCCTCCGCTCCTCCGATCATCCACTCCTCCGCTCCTCCGCTCATCCGATCATCCGATCATCCGCTCCTCCGCTCCTCCACTCCCTCCGCTCCTCCGCTCCTCCGCTCCCCCCTGCTCCTCCGCCCTCCGCTCCTCCGCTCCTCCGCTCCTCCGCTCCTCCGCTCCTCCGCTCCTCCGCTCCTCCGCTCCCGCTCCCGCTCCTCCGCCCTCCGCTCCTCCGCTCCTCCGCTCCTCCGCTCCTCCGCTCCTCCGCTCCTCCGTCCTCCGCTCCTCCGCTCCTCCGCTCCTCCGCCTCCGCTCCCGCTCCTCCGCTTCCTCCCCGCTCCTCCGCTCCTCCGCTCCTCCGCTCCTCCGCTCCTCCGCTCCTCTGCTCCTCCAAGCTCCGGACCTCGGACCCCTAGTCCTTCGGATCCATCCTATCCTATCCTCTGACATCTATGGATCATCTTTCCCTCCGGAGCTCTGCTCCTATCCTGCCCTGGACTTTGTCCAGTGGTCCATCCTTCATCCGTTCTACTTGGAACTTGTTCCAGTAGTGTTACCATTACTCCCTACCTTCCGGAAATAGTTCCGGCGCATTCCCGCGCTCATCCGGAAGTCCATCGGAGCTCTGTCGAGCTATCCTGCCTTAGAGTTCGTCCGGACCCTCCATCCGGACTCCACCAGAACTCTCCCTTGGACTTCATCCGAAATTAAGGGCACATACTCGGGTAAGGGGCACAGCGTACGAGCTGAGGCCAAGCCCCTTTGACTTACAACCCTTCGGTACAACCCCATGTAAGACCAGGACTTCTTGCTAATCTCCGGTTTTTGCATGGTCGTAACATAAACCCAGCGCTAAGACAAACCCAAATCCTATCGAAATTCCCATATCCGCTTCTATAACCGAACTTCCTGATGAAGATGAAGAGATCTTTTATGATGCTATCGGATAAGATAAGATAAGATAGTATCATGTGATCTTAGAACCTTCTAGAATATGATGTCATAACAATGTCACAACTATCACATTGTACGATTCTCATTTCTATTTTATGATTGGCTAGTAGTTTCAAACTCAGTTTATATCTCAGTTTCAATATGTGTATATAGTTAGCTAATTTCGCTGTAATAGTTCTTTAGTTCAAACCTCTTGTATCTACAACTGTAGCAATCCAAGACGTCCTTGCTCCTCTCTTTTCCTGTGATAACCTTAGTTTGAGTCCTAGTCTCTGCCCTTGTGTTAATTCGTTTGTGGGTTGTGACAATACAGTTGGAGACTGCATCATGGAATTTCCTTCTGATTTTGCTGGTATGCAAGTCCACAGAGACCTGGGATACCTCTCATATATGTCCCTGATGATAGCCTTTTTTTTGAATGCAATTTATGTCCTTTACAGAGTTGTACTCTATGTAGGACACTACTTTCTAAGTTAGGGGACCCCCAGTGTCCCCTTTTTACATCCTTGAGTGTGTGAATGCCCTGACATAGGGCGTGCCCCATCAGTCCACCGTTCCCGCCAGCCGTTTTAGACATGCCACTCTGGTGGGAGAGGATGATTTATGAGTACTTCTATGTGTTGGTGTACTGTTGTAGCTTAAACTAAACACATGATGATAGCCCTAAAATATTAGAAACATCCATGAATGATTGACTGTATGACAGGCAAAATGACATATGTATAAAAAGTGACAATTGACATCTTTTAATATAAAGTTACATTTATGTATATATGATACATTTCATTAAAAATATGTAGGAGATATAGTAAACTACCAAAGGAACGTAAATTGCCTACTGCCCTGATGGTGGAAGGTGGGTGGAAGAGATGTAGTGTAAATATGAGTTAACCCAGGATTAAAGTCTTACCACTGCTCAACTGACCATTTTCGATGTTTTGGGTCTTTGAAGTTTCCCACACTCAATTCTTTATCTATTTCACTTCCTCAGCACTGAATTCTTGTTAGATTGTTCTGTAAATGTACATATATGATACAGAATATATTTGAAATATATCCCAGGTTTCTGATTATTAAGATTCGATGATTTGAAGGTATGGGCCTCTTATCAGTAGAAATAGCAAGGATATACACTATCTCAACATTCTAGCCTATTTTGAGCTGATCCTGGTCATACAACGAAAGTATGTAAGCTATTAAAATGATATACAAGTAGTTTGGATCATTTGTGCAAGAGGAAGGGAATGAAAATATCAAAAATGTCAAAATTGCGATTTTCCAAGTTTTTATTCCTGTAGATGTATCCTATATGTGTTTTAGGCTAGTTATGTGATATATATACTCAAAATATGCACACACATAGACTCCCTAGGCAAATTGAGGTCCGATCCTACAGGAAAAAATTTCACAGGGGGTAAACCACTAGGAGAGGGGAGATGCACTACACAACAAAGTCTTTCCATATGGTCATGAGCTTCTGATACATCGTTCCTACTGTTAAATAGATGCTGGGGATCATTTTTCTAAGTCCATACAGCTAGAAACCAAAAAATGCGAACCTGTTTTATGTTTTCCTATACATATACTGTACCTATTGATGTAGGGCGCTTTGGGGGGTCAATTAAAGATGGGAATCTATTCATATACACTACTAAACATGTTCTGAATGCCCTGGAACACTTCTCCATCAAAGGGGGGGAAATGTGAAAGTGTTCTGTACTGTACCCTATGTTGAATGGTCCCTGGAGGAGCAGGCATGTAAATGAACAAAAAAAGCGGTCTATCATATTATATTATACATGTATATACCAAACTACTACTTAGATACAAGGGAGGATCTATCGTGGTGTGGTGGTGAAGCTGCAGTGAGGTGAGGAGAGTGTGGGAATATTCAATATTGTGGAGATTTCCAAAATGAGTGATGTTTTGGGTGTAGTGGGGAAATTCCCACAGTAGGTGGCCAAAATGCGAAAATGGGGAAGGCCCTGATAGAAGGCACCAGAAGCAGGTGTCTATATTTATCCTCATTCATAAAAATAGCTGCAACAAGAAGCTTGCAAGGCTTCCCTGAGGGATTTGCAGCATGTATGCATACTCTGTGGAGGTAAGGGATCCTAGGCAAGTATGCATAATTCGTGTTCTACCATCCCTGGACTTGTATTAATAAATATGACACTATGGCCTCTCGAGGTCATGCCAGTTGCTGCGTCGGAGTCGGCCACGAGCCTGGTGTTATATTCTCAAATACCAAGGATCAGGCGCAGTCCCAGCACAAATGACTGCACAATCGTCAAATTTGAGCAAACCCATTACAAATCTGAGTTCTCAAGAGATCCTATGGAAATGATGAATCAGGGTCGTATTCGGGGTCAGTCATCAGGAAAATCCCAGACGACTTTTTTTGACTTGAAGGGTAATAAAAGTTGTGAAAGAGCTCAAGTGCACAAGACGCCAAAAGGCCATGCATATTCTTAAAATCATCTTCCTTCATCTTAACTCACATTTCTCAAGACAAAAAAACACACCAAAAGGCAACACAAGTCTCACTCAAATTGTCCAAATTCTGAACAAATAGTAATTATAAAGTGTTGCAAGGTGTACCAAGATGCATCCAGGTGGAAAAAGGACTGTGCAAACTCGAAAGAAAATGATTAAAATGAGATCTAAAGAGATTCAAGAACAGCTGCAAAGGACTAGAAATTGTGAAAAATGGATATCGAGAGGCAGAAAATTCATCACAAGGTGATTCAATCTGAAAAAACAGGTAATTAGTAGGATGATGGCACAAGTAGAGCACTGCACACCAGATGTCGCACAGCCATCCACCTCATCTGCTGAGTCAGTGCTGTTGTGATTGTCAAAGCCAGGTTTCTTCAAGTACTTGGAGGCCATGGACATTGTCAGCTGGATTGAAGCTGCGCCCTTCTTATTTGCCCCTTGAATGAACAAAGCAGTTTTTGGGCCCCACTTGGCAAACGAGAATGTGTGCTCAGTGCCTGTTTCCTTTCCAGTTATCTTGTTTAAAGACTTTGGCGTCCTCAAATGAACCCTTTGCCCTGCAGTGGGCGCCTCAGGATTATTGATGGTGATAGTGTCTTCGGCAACAAGAGAGAATGCATGTTCAAGCTAGTGTCAAATAAATCATCAGTGCAATAAACCATACCAATAAATTGACGCACTGAGACAGCACACAATCCAAGGGCACCAGTGATGCCACTTTCTACTAGAGTATCGGTGTCGAGAGCTGGAACATTAGTGTGACCAATAATCTGGGCAAGATGGGCAGTAGCGAGAAGCTCTTGCACAAAAGCAGAGCGGAAGGTTTCAGCCTTGTCGATTTTCTCAGGATTGGGGTACAGAAACGCAAAATCATTGAGGAAGAGTTTTGCAAGTGATTGTGGTGGAGTGTCTCTATTTGAATTTAAAAAATCAATCACCATAGCGAGTGCAGTTGATCCAAAGTTGCTGCACCATTCGCTGAGACACTGAGTGTGTTACAATCGTATGTGCCCCTATTCATTCTCCTTTATCTTCTTACTTGTATATCATGTCACGTGACTCTGACTCATATGCTCAACGCATCTGTACTATAGTTGCCTTCCTTATTTGGATATGCACTTACTTTCCCACGTCCCTCTTGGTCCGTGCACACATATTGGCCTATTTAAGCACGGTGTACTTGTAGTAGATTCTTTACTTTAATCTTACTGGGTTTTACCTGGAATCTCCTTTGCTTAGGTCTCCAACCTAAGTCGTCTTGAATCGTCTCTAAGTCTAAGCACTCCTTAGCCTTAGTCTCTATTCTTGTAGAACCTCTTAGACTTGTCTTTGAGGCCGAACTCTTGATCATACTCGGAACATGTTCCTTGTACTTTCACCTTGTCCTCTTTTGGGCATTATAAGAACTTCCCAGCAGACCATCTGTGTCTTTTCACTGTTGCTGGTGACGCCACCCCAGTTCGTAACAGAGTGACCTAAACACAAAACAATTAGAATACCACTAATTAAATGGAAGATGAACTTGCAACGCCGAAAACTGAGCCAGATGTTACAACCTTATACTGGATGTTCGGATAGACACCCTTGAAAATTTCCTGACATGCATGAAGAAGATTTGCATCAGTGATTGTCCAAAGTTTGTCCTGAGCACTGAGCCAGAGAAAGACTGTAGGTACAAATACCCTGGCCCATTTGCTATCTTCATGGCAACCTGGAGGTAGGTCGGTGTTCAGGTATGTCGAACATGCCTTTGTCACTAGTTCCACCCAATTGCCATCCTGCTTGGGCCTGGTTGCTGAATGTTCAGACTTCACATGTGTTGTCTTCACTTTCTTTCAAGGGGCACTTTGTTATTACGATGAGATATAGTACCAACTGATGTCTGCAACAAAGTTAGTAGCGAAAATACAAAACAGGGAGACCAATACCGCAGCTGTGGTATGTGAAGCTTTCACAGTGGTAGCTTTCTGTGTCTTGACTGCGATTGGCTTCTCCATTGCCTCCACCTCTATTTCATTGACCTCCATGAGTTCCTTGTCTGAAGTTGGTACCTCAATGGTGTCGTCATTATTGTCCTCTTCGGAGAGGTCGCGAATCCGATCCTCTATTTGCTTCCGCTTCAGTGCAGAATTAACTTGAGAGTTGCATTGTTGAGCGAGAGGTGGTGGCACAAGGTCTGGATCAATGTCATGGGAAGTAATCTTGATAGTAGACTTGGTTGAAAAATCAGTGTAAGCAAGTCAATAGAATCAACTAACAGTCACTGTTCTGCTCACTACCTTGCCCTGAGTAGCCAACACAACAGCACATTCAAGTGAATCATCAAGATCCTCATCTCCGAATCCTCCAACAAGCTCATCTGAGTCTTCAAGTTCAGGTATGTTGATACCGGTAGAGGCAGGCAGTTGGGGCTCGCAAAAATCTGAGCTTAGGGAGGTACTGGTTGAGGAGTGCGATATCTGAGACTTTGAAAATATGGTGGATGGAGGAACTTGACTGGCACTAGTGAATGATCTGCTTTGACTGGTTGAATTTGTTGGCTCGAAGTAGACATTCTTTTTCCAGTTCTGAACACGGCCACCCAAAGTTGACTTAGCCCTGGATTTTAAAGTTAGATTGCAAAAGAAAAGTGTAGACTCAGTGAGCATGAACATAGTTTAAACTCACGGTAAGGAGTTGCCTTTCTTGTTCAAGTCGCTTGCATGTGTCAGCTGATCATGTCAAATATCAGCACTGTTGGCCTTCACAGCAGCACCTGATAAGCTCTTGCAAGCTTCAACAATGGCAGTCTTTAGCGACTGTGCATTCTTCTTTTTCTTCCCATTATTACTTGAATCTTCATTGACATCCTCCATCAACTCATCCAGTTGCTCTATTGTGCTGCTCTCATCACCAACTGCACCGGTGCCAGCCTTTTTCAAAGCAGGTTTGTCTTGTTTGCTCACAGCACCTTGTGTCTTCTTAGGTAAAGGACGCAGCCTGACAGCCTTTGGTTTTTTTGTTGTCGCCTGGGCCTCTTCCATGTCAGCCTGCAGTTCTGCAAGCCAGTTAAGCCCTGCTGCAGCCAGCGCTTCTTTGGCTTCTTGAGCAGCTTTGAGGCGCTCCTCATCGGCTGCCTTCACTTCGGGAGTCCGGCACTTTGATTGAGCATCAAGCACAAAATTTGACCAGGGTGAGCAGTGTTACAGTTGTACGTGCCCCTATTCATTTTCCTTTCCATTCTCGTATATCACGTGATATGGAGCTTATTGCTCGGACACTTCCACTTCCATCAGACATCACATGACTGTATGATTCAACTAGTATGTCGTCAATATGTCATATCATGTGATGTCATGACTCCCCATGACTCCATTCTCAGACTCAGCTGGTTTAGCATATGCATATGCTAAACACGTGCTTTCATCTCTCACTCATGCATTTCAACACGCTTGTACGATACATGCCTTCCTCATCAGGATACGCACTTATATTCCCATGGTTACTTGGTCTGTGTGCACATATGTACCTATATAAGCACAGTGTACTTGTAGTAGATTCCTTACTTTAATCTTACTGGGTTTTACCTGGATTCCTCTTTGCTAAAGATCTCCAATCTTTAGTCATCTTGAATTGTCTCTAAGTCTAAGCACTCCTTAGCCTTAGTCCCTATTCTTGTAGAACCTCTTAGACTTGTCTTTGAGGCTGAACCCTTGATAGTACTCGGAACGCATTCCTTGTACTTTCACCTTGTCCTCTTCTGGACATTATAGAACTTCCCAGCAGACCATCTGTGTCTTTTCACTGTCGCTGGTGATGCCATCCCAGTTTGTAACAAGCAGTTGCATTTTTGGCATGGGTGCGGCGGGTCGGCTCAACCATTTGAAAGATGTACTAGCAAATCCAAGAGCAGTGGAAAATTGTGTTGGTTGAAAGCAAGGGTTTGCAAATAGTCCGAAATGTATTTGTACGTGCCCTCCCAAGTGCCAAACAAACACTTTGAATCCGTAATAATTTAGGCTTCAATGCTATCCATGATGCAGAGGGCCTCACTCTGGTCCTCAGTGATCCTCCTTCTTGCTGTTGTCTTTTTCATTTTCCTTAGCATGCCAGAAGTTGTCCCTCGCACTCAGGCTGCTCGGCGAGACTTTTGCACATTCCAAGTCCCTTGCGGAAATGTGGGGTGCAAACATTTTTTCAAGACTACTGCTGGTCGCACGAAGCATATTCTTTCTGCACACCCTGTTGTGTTGCCTCCGGCCTCTCCAGAACCACAGATAAACCATCCTGATGACATTGCCGACAATCCTTTTCAGGATGACTTTGATCTTCTAGGTCAGCAGAACAGTGATGATGAGGCATTATGAGCTTCTTCTCCTCCCACCAATGTACACGCAGAATTTTTTGGACCTGGAAACTCACTCTATCGCAACTATCATACTTTGTTGGATGGTTTGTTTTGCATTTTTCCTTCTGTTCAGACTCTGATTACAAGTTTTAAGGTTGGCCTTGTGACTAACATGGCCATTTTCTCCCCAAGGGTACTCCACCTCTGCCTCCTGAGCCGAAGTCTCAGAATGATTGGATGCCATTTCAAAATTGCGTGGAATTTGAAACTGCTGAGTATTTATATATCCACAATCGGACACCAGCAGGACAGGTTGACCATCTTCTCGACCTTTGGGCAACAACACTTCTCAAATCCGGTGCCAGCCCACCATTTGCTGATTACAGAGACCTCTATGCAGCAATTGATTCAATCGCACTAGGTGACGTGAAGTGGGAAGGCTTCTCGTGCACATACACAGGCGAGAAACCTGATGGCTACCCACCCTGGATGGATGGGACTTATGATGTTTGGTACCGGAATCCCTGTGAGGTTGTTTGCAACATGTTTGCAAATCCTTCATACTCTAATGAAATAGATTACCGGCCTTATCGCGAGTACTCTACCAATGGAGATGAATGGCAGCTACGAGATTTTATGTCAGCTGATTAGGCTTGGAATCAGGCAGTAAGCATTCACCCTTTGTTCTTGGCCCTAGACTATTGCAATTCACCATTCTTAAACATATCTAACCATACTCATTACAGGACATCATTGCTGGAGACCCAGAGACACTTGGCTCCACCTTCATTCCCATCATCCTTGGAAGCGATAAGACAACAGTTTCTGTTGCGACAGGCAACAATGAGTACTACTCACTTTATCTTTCAATTGGAAATGTTCATAACAATGTTCGCCGTGCACATCAAGATGCGCTTGTGGTCATTGGCTTCCCTGCAATGCCCAAAAGTATGTCCATGATTTTTGAGCAATCCAACTCTCTAATATCAAATTTCAATTCTATAGCTACGAAGACACATGCTGATGACCCAAAATTTCGCAAATTCCGTCGCCAATTAGTCCATTCCTCACTGTCTAGGATACTTGCATCACTTCGACCTGGGATGTCAAAACCTGAAGTCACAAAGTTCGGAGACGGTCATTTTCGGCACGTCATTTATGGCCTGGGGCCATACATTGCTGATTACGAGAAACAAGTTCTCCTTGCATGCATAGTTCGCTTCTGGTGTCCAAGGTTACAAACACTTGTATCTCACTGGGATTATGACTAACTCTCTCTTAGATGCTGCTCACATCGTAACAGCCTCGATACTCCCTCAGTCCTCCGATGCCATGAATACCATGAAGCTCTGTTTGAAGGAGGTACTTATGGGGAACTGTGGGTGGAGTTTGGAATAGTTGCTGATTTGATTGTAAGTCTATGTTTCACTATGTTGAGACCCAGAATCAGGTTGACATTTCTGATATTCAGCCTTTCACAAACGACTTCCCGCGTGCTGATATTCATGAAACGATGGCCCCAGACATTCTACATCAAGTTGTCAAAGGCGCATTTAAGGACCATCTTGTGGAGTGGGTGGAGAAATATCTTGTGCTTACCCATGGGAGGACTGAGGCGGACCACATCTTAGATGATATTGATCACAGGTATGAATTTAGCACCTTCTGACTGCATCATTAACTAATTGTTTTACTCAGGATCGCAGCTGTTGCCTCATTTTCTGGTCTGCGCCGCTTTCCACAAGGGCGGGGCTTTAAACAATGGACGGGGGATGACTCCAAAGCCCTCATGAAGGTAGATTTATTCCTCTTCATAATGACTTTTTACTGATATACTTAGGTCTACATACCTGCAATTGAGGGCCATGTACCAGTAGATGTTGTTCATGCATTCCGTGCATTGCTGGAGTTCTGCTACCTTGTACGTCGAAATACCATCACTGAGCGCACACTGGATGAGATTCAAGATGCCGTCTCTCGTTTTCATCAATATCATGAAATTTTCAAAACTTCCAGTGTTGTTCCAACATTCTTGCTGCCACGACAACACTCTCTCATGCACTATGCACACATTATCTGGCTCTTTGGCGCCCCCCATGGGCTCTGCTCATCAATCACTGAGAGCAAGCATATCAAGGCTGTGAAGGAGCCATGGAGGTGATCAAGCAAATACAAAGCACTCGGTCAGATGCTGGTCACAAACCAGCATCTCAGTAAACTAGCCGCTGCACATGTTGATTTTGACAGCATGGAATGTTGAAGGGTACCTGTCTTTCAGCCGAACTTCAGGCTCTTGGTGCGTACTTGTTTTTTCTCGTCTTCCAGATTGATTCATCTAGTAATATATACTTAGGTGTATCAGAGAATGTTTCTGGCTATGACGACCCCAATGTCCCTCCACCAATCCAAGCCGACAACGGTCATGATGACAATGACAACGACAACGACATAACCATCGACCATGGCCCAACTGTTCTACAAGCGCAGACTCAGCTTGCACGGACGGTTTGTAAGTAGTATTCATAGCTATCTTTACAAACTATGGGGTCTAATTCAGTTTCATGTGCAGAAACAAAGCGTGCCCGCACTGTATTAGCTCTTGCCGAGGAATTGCACCTTCTGTCTCTCCCTGCCTTAATCCGCCGCTTTCTTTATGAGCAGACACGCCCAGATGACACTCGAGACCTGCATGAGGTTCCTCTCGCTGCCTGCCCCAGATATGAAGGGAAAATCTCAGTCTTCAACTCTGTGTGCTCGAGGTTTTATGCACCAAGCGATCTTAGTGGAATTGGTGGTATGCGAGTGGAACATATTCGTTCATGCCCTTTGTGGCGGAACGAATTTTCACATCATGACTGTGTGTTTATTAACACAGGATCAGATACTGAAGGAATCCGAGGACTTGAAGTTGCGAGGGTTTGTGCCTTTTTCTCATTTTATTATGCAGGAATAGCATATCCATGTGCTGTTGTGCGCTGGTTCGATGTCATTGGGGACTCGCCTGATTCAGAGACAGGAATGTGGATCATTCGTCCAGCCTACAACACCAACCATGTGCCTATGCACAGTATCGTACATGTGGACACCATCTACCATGCTGCTCACCTCATTCCTATCTATGGCAACCATTTCGTTCCCCTTGACATCACATTACATGTATCTTATGATGCTTTTCGAGCTTACTATGTTAATAAGTATATTGATCATCACGCATTTGAAATTGTGTCATGATCCTTTCATATTCAGTCTCACTATACTAGTAATTTGACATCTTGGTGGCAGTTATTCTCCTTAGACCTCTTCATCGAATTTGCGCTCTTTTCATTCCTTGAAAAAACTTTGACTTTTGTGAATTATCCCACCTTTTCGGCAAAATGCAACTTTCACTCAAAGTCCAAGGCTGATTAATCAGCTCAAAGCCAAATAAGGACTTCATGATTTTACTGATGGTTCAAGGTTGACATACCTCTGAGAGTGCCGGAGAAAAATCAACAATGAGGCCGAAGCAAGAAACAGCAACGAAGCTAGCGTGATCCTTTAGCGGAAACGGAAACCATGTTGGTATGAGCTCACCTCACAAAGTAAAACGCGTGAGTTCTCATCAACACCGCGAAGCAGTCCCCGATAATCCCTCCTGCCGAAACTTGTTGCAGTTCACGGAAGTGCTTTACATAAATCCAGACTGAGAGACACAGTGCGAAGACCTCCCACAGAGTTGCGAGTATCCAAGCAATGGAACCCAAAAGTGGTAAAATTTCCGGGGAGTCAGATGAACATTGATAAGTGCCGGAGAGAATGAGTTCCTCTGGTATTCATCAATTATCCTCATCTACATTTTTTTGTCATCTACTAAGCGTACCTGCTGATGAATACATTGTTATCATTATATTGATCACTCCGTCTAAAACGTTGACGGCCAGAAAAGTGATAATGAGAAATATCAAGATCTTTCTGGATCGTTGGTACATGGCATACAGCCGAGTGATGATGATGACTTGCAGCATATTTCAGTCAAGTCAATTTCACTGAGGTTTTGGAAATGCCAAGCTCACCCCGCAGCATTGCATATACCACAAAATTTATCCAATACCACGTGACAAAGATAATTTGGCCTAACGAGTAGTTAGCCTTGGGTAGAATATACTCCAAACAGACTCACATCTGGCAGTAAAGTGTGGCGGTCATTAATGAACAAAAAAGTTAGTAGAGAAGCATACTCACCCCTACAAGGCACCATGTTGAATTGGGAATAACAGGCATCCGTGCAGAAGACTCACTGTATCTGTCAGCAAGATGGTCAGAACACCGTCTGTATGCCGTTGGTCAAAGAAGCAAGGACAGCAAATGTACTGACGAGACGCACTCAGTACGATCAGGCTGATTATGAGAGACATACGATTAGTACAACACTGATGGTTTAGCCTTCCAAACATACGAAGCAAATAAGATCCCAAGGTAGCGCACCTAGGATAATTTCAAGTCAGCACAACATGACAACGACAATCAAGCTACGTACACTGAGATACAGAATTGTCATCAGGGACCAGTGTTGCCTCTAGAATTAAATATACTTTTATGTGTGCATTCCTCTGACATGAAACTCTACTCACCCAGATCAATTCGACCTATAAAACCATTCTTAGCGAGATGGCTGCTACTCGGTCATAGCATCAACACACCTCTTGTCTGAATGTAAGTGCTAAAAATACTTATAGGCTATCAGCAGTTCCTTGATATTGTGATGCTCACCCCAATCATACAGCAGTCCAACAAAGGCGGCAACTACGAACAGACAGTAGTCAAGGTTAGATTGAAACATCTGCTTCGATTGCCCTCCACGAACCTGCAAAATAGCTGTAGACACGATTTGAATTAATGACCGGCCAAGAAGTGGGTTCATTTAAGACTACGGTCATATTGGTAAAGAATGGGGGTCAAGCACGACCTTTATCATGATTGTGATGCATCAACTTCCAGCAACTCAGCAGTAGTCCTACTTGGTAGAAATATCTCATAATGTATATCAGACCTTCGAAGGCTATACATTATACAATTTTCCGGGCGTCTACCCGCATACCATGACGAGAACTGCCAAAACTCGATACAATATACATTACTAATGTATACATTATGAAAAAGTCTACTGTATCTATAAAGTAAGGGGGGAAAGGTGGGAATGTGCTCGCTAGCTCACATGGCTTTCGCTTGCATCGCTAAAGGCCACATGGGAACGCTTAGCTCGGCTAAACCTTTATTTGGAAATATCGTGTGGTTTTTTTGAGTGCCGATTCAATACACTGTTCTCCCATACACTGTTCTCCCATTGTGTGATTGCGTGATTTGGTCACGTGACTGCGCAGCTGGTGCATTGTAGTTCCTAGATATACCCTCGCGCTCCAATCTTTGTTTCCTCTTTTCCCCCACCACTGTTCCCTCTACCACATCTTGAGAAAGTAATACTTTCTCAACATACTCAACTTCTGTTTGTTTTTCTGCTTTACTTTGGTAGATATATCTTTCACTGTTCTTGATTCCTGTAAGCCTATATAGTGTACATATTGAAACTATGATAAAAATTAATGATTATGTAATCAGATATCAGGCTTTTTCGCTTTTTGACGTGTTTTTGGACCCTTTGGACCCCCCTGGACCTGGACCTGGATCTGGACTGGCCTTATCTTGGAGTTCGAAGCATAGTGAGTGTGATTGTTGTTTGTTACTGGCCCTGTATTCCATCTGGACTCGCGAACTCCTGTTGATTCAAGATGAACGTGTAACCAAGTCCTACTTCCCTGGCCATCTGTTCTTGCAGGTGTTCGCTGGTTGTTTCTGGACCTCTGGGTATACTACAGTGTAGAGATTTTGGATTGGCGGGGCACTTTTCTGTGCTAAGTTGGTCTGCTTGCAGCCTTCTTACAGTTGCCATCCTATCCTTCGGGATAATTTCTCAGACAGCTTTCAGCTGTTCTTAGCACTGTCATACGTCGAACTTCCAGGGTATTAGCTCATCCTGGAACTGCTGGTACTTCTTCAGTCACTCTCAGCAATATTTGTTTGTATCTTTGGTATGTGATATTTTGTCATCTATATATGATATGATGGCTTATCTTTGACACAGTGGAACTATGACTGTTGGAAGTTTGGCTCTCCTCTCTCTTTGTTTCATATATCTTCTCCAATGTATGTGGTTGTCATCATATGTATTTCTTTTGACTGATATTTATTCTTGATAGGAATCCCTCCACTCCTCCTACCTCTCCTCAGCGAGCACAGGCTGCTGCACATCAGGCTGAGAGAAATCAGCGAAATATTGGCTCACCTCCTGCACGTCGCCATCCTGCTCCTATAGCTCAGCCTTTAGAAAATGCTGCTCAAATGGTAGGAATTAATTTTATAATGTTCATAAGACATGTTCTGATGTGTTCATAGAATATTCCTCAGATCTTGGGAAATTTAAACCATGGTCCAATTCCCATGCAAAGGTTTCCTAATATGCCACGTCATGTTATCGAGCATCATGAGGCTCAACGCAGGTGGCGTCTACAACACCAACCACCACTACCTGGGCCACCTGTTCCTGCTCCAGCCTTAGGACCTCCCTTTGGTCAACCTTTTCCTGCTCCAGCCTTAGGACCTCCCTTTGGTTATATTCCTCCACCTGCTGCACTTCAGAATGAGTATGAACGTCGTATGGCAAATGTTGCTGCAGCCACTGTCAATAGTCATGAAGCATGCCATGCTGCTAGGCAAAGGCATAATAATCCTCAACAACAACCTGCACCTCCTGCCCCTGCCCCTGCCCCTGCCCCTGCCCCTGCTCCTGCTCCTGCTCCTGCTCCTGCTCCTGCTCCTGCTCCTGCTCCTGCTCCTGCTCCTGCTCCTGCTCAGAATAACTTGGCAGCCTTTCAGTTGCTGCAGCAACAAGCTGCACAGGGACATAATATATAGCAGCAGCAGCTAGCTGAAATAATTGCTAGACATGCTCAGGATTATCGCCGTGAAAGGCAGCAGGAAGAGGAAGCTGAACAGATGAATAGACAGAACTATGGTGAACACATGCATGGTCCTATTCACTATGAGGGTGCAGTTGGTCCTCACAATTTCAACAATCCCCAACAATACTTTGCACACCATCCTGCACCACCTTGGCCTGCACCACCTCAACCTGATTATCAACAATTCAATGTTCAGTTTCAGCATAATTTACAGCAGGAACAGATTAGAGATGAGTTGCTTAATAGACAAGCACAGGAGGCCACACAACAACAGCAGATTCAGCAGCAATTCCAGCAGCAGGAAGCTGAGCGAATTAATAGGCAAGCCCAGGAGGAGCAAGATGCCTTTTACTTGCAACAGCAGCAAAATAGACAAGCTCAGGGTGTTCTACAAGCAAGCCAACAGGAGGAGGCCCGCCACAACCGTGCACAGCAGAGAGTTCATGAGGAGCAGGAGCGTCTTGAGGAGGCACTACGTGAATATAATGACCCAATATCTCAAGAGCAACATGCAGATGATGAAGAGAGAAGGAGAATCCAACAGCAGGAATAACACCAGGAGCATGGAGAAGAGGACAACCAGCATATCAATCAGGTCATTCCTATTCCTGATGGAGCTTAACCATATACAGAACCAGCCAACTGTCATACTCTTGGTCCCCTTGATGTGGAGTGTCCCAAATGTCATGCACTTCACTTTGCATGTGAAAGACTCTCCAACTCCTCTTTGCAAAACCCTCGCTTTGGTATATGCTGCTTGCAGGGCCAAGTCAGCCTTCCCCCATTTCCAGCATGGCCACCTGAGCTGGAGCAGGCATATAGAGACAGGACATTTGTGTCAAAAATTCGCCAATACAACAGTGCTCTTGCATTTACCTCTGTTGGTGTCAACATTGAGGATCGTGCTGTTCAAAGATCTGGCCCAAATGCTTTTCGTATCCATGACTCTCTCCATCACCTCATGGGCAGTCTTCTACCTCCAGAGGGTGTCCAGCCTTCATATGCACAACTTTATATATATGACTCTGAAGAAGCCACCAACATCCACACCACCCGTCCTGGAAATGAAGGTCTTGATCGTCAGATTCTCAGAGATCTGCATGACATGTTGCATCGAAAACACCCCTATGCTGCTGTCTACAAGCAAGCCTATCAAATCATGCAAGAGAAGCCTCCAGAGGAGCAGACAGATGTTTCTGTGCATATTCACTTCCTGCCAGGCACAGATGGTTCTTGAATTATTCTCTGGAGAAAAAGCAGTGTTCACCAGTGCAGACTCAGTTGCTGAGAGGGACTATGACTATATCCCTCATGAGTTCCTTCACACTCTGACACCATCAGGGTTCCCTTTGCACAAATTGGAACTCAAAGTGGGTGTTCCTCTGATGCTGTTGCGCAACTTGGATCTCACCAATAGCCTCTACAATGGAACCAGGATGATCCTCCTGTCTTGGACCACACATGTACTCAAATGTTGGATTCTCAAGGATGGAGTTGATGAAGCCCAGCAAGACAATCAGGACACAGTGCTGATCCCCAGGATGACTCTGGATGCCACTGCTGAAGACAACCCAATTCCTCTAAAGCGTCGACAATTTCCTGTCTGTCTTGCATTTGCTATGACAATCAACAAGGCTCAAGGTCAAAGTGTGAAGTGGGTTGGACTGGATTTGAGAACTCCTGTGTTCAGTCATGGACAGCTGTATGTGGCATTGTCCAGGTGCACTCACCCAGAGAGAGTGTGTGCTATCTTTCCAGAGCATGAAGAAGGGTCAAAGATGACCAATGTGGTGTATACAGACGTGCTGAGAGGACTTAGAGATCAGATTGAGAATTGATTATTGTAGTTTTATGTAAAGTGTTGTATAGTGTACTTTTATTTTGGTTGAAATGGTGGTCAAATGTACATGTTTGTTTGAAAATTTACTATGATTATTGGGATGAAGCCAAGGCCAGGAAGGCAAAAAGAGTGCGAAGCACTCTTTTTGCCTACCTGTGCCTTGGGCAAAGTGAATTATTAGGATGAAGCCTTGGACAGGAAGCAAAAGGAGTGCGAAGCACTCCTTTTGCTTCCTGTGCCGAAGGCACAACGGGTGGTGGACTTGTCTATAAAGTAAGGGGGGAAAGGTGGGAATGTGCTCGCTAGCTCACATGGCTTTCGCTTAGGAATGCTTAGCTCGGAATGGAAATTTCTCGCGTGGTTTTTTTCAAGTGCCGACACAGTTGTCCCATTGTATGATTGCGTGATTTGGTCACATGACTGCGCAGCTGGTGGAATTTGCCATGGGTTGTCTGAAGCTGGGGTAAAAACAAATTATGGGTTGTCATTTGCCACAGGTTGTCTGAAGCTGGGGGAAAACAAAATTATTAGGATGGAGCTGAGGCCAGGGAGCCAAAAGGGAGAGTGAAGGCAAAAGTGAAGGCAAAAAGGAGTGCAAAGGAGTGGAAAGCAAAAAAGGAGGGCAAGCCAAAAATGAGTGCAATTGCAGAAGATGGCTGATAGGTAAAAACAGAAGGAACTCATCAGGATGCTAAAACCCCAGAACAGCATGATGAATATTCAAGGAAACTCAAGGATGGCCCACCAACTGGGTGGAAACCCTGAGTCTATATTCCATTTAGAGTGTTAAATACTACATTTTAATAGATTATGTTTGGCAACAACTTGAGGAGAAATGGGAGATGGGAGATGGGAGATGGGAGTCAGGAGATGGGAGTCGGGAGATGGGAGACGGGAGATGGGAGACGGGAGATGGGAGTTGGGAGTTGGGAGTCAGGAGTTGGGAGTCGGGAGACGGGAGTTGGGAGTTGGGAGACGGGAGTTGGGAGACAGGAGACGGGAGACGGGAGACGGGAGACGGGAGACGGGAGACGGGAGACGGGAGACGGGAGACGGGAGACGGGAGACGGGAGACGGGAGACGGGAGACGGGAGACGGGAGACAGGAGACGGGAGACGGGAGACGGGAGACGGGAGACGGGAGATGGGAGACGGGAGACGGGAGACGGGAGACGGGAGACGGGAGACGGGAGACGGGAGACAGGAGACAGGAGACAGGAGACAGGAGACAGGAGACGGGAGACAGGAGACAGGAGACAGGAGACGGGAGACAGGAGACGGGAGATGGGAGATGGGAGACAGGAGACAGGAGACAGGAGACAGGAGATGGGGGACACAAGATGGGAGACACAAGATGGGAGATGGGAGACAGGAGACACAAGATGGGAGACACAAGATGGGAGATGGGAGACAGGAGACACAAGATGGGTGATGGGAGACAGGAGACAGGAGACAGGAGATGGGGGAGATGAGGGAGATGGGAGACACAAGATGGGAGACAGCAGACTGGTAAAAGGAAATGAGAGACAGGAAACCAGTAACAGGAGATGGGAGATGGGAGATGGGACACTTGCATGATTTTGTGGTGTGACAACTTAATACTGTTGCCCCCTATTAAAACTTGACACAAAAGATTTATTCAAGTTAATAGTTTGCAGTAAATAATTTAAAAAAAATCAAAATCAAATGCAATGACATGAGGATGAGATGGGCAATAAACTCACAAAGATGGTGATGTTGTACTTTTACTTCTCTCAAAATATTGGTTAAAGTTATCATTTATTTCAAGACCTATTATCATTATTAAAGATAATTATTAGGATGAAGCCAAGGCCAGGAAGGCAAAAAGAGTGCGAAGCACTCTTTTTGCCTTCCTGTGCCTTGGGCAAACAGAATTATTAGGATGAAGCCTTAGCCAGGGAGCAAAAGGAGTGCGAAGCACTCCTTTTGCTTCCTGTGCCGAAGGCACAACGGGTGGTGGACTCGTCTATAAAGTATGGGAGAAAGGTGGGAATCTGGCTCGCTAGCTCACATGGCTTTTGCTTAGGAACGCTTAGCTCAGCTAAACCTTTATTTGGAAATATCGCGTGGTTTTTTCAAGTGCCGATTCAATACACTGTTCTCCCATTGTATGATTGCGTGGTTTTGTCACATGCAGCGCCACATGGGTTTAAAATTTGCCATGGGTTGTCTGAAGCTGGGGTAAAACCAAATGATGGGTTGTCATCTGCCACAGGTTGTCCGAACCTGGGGGAAAATGAAATTATGAGGATGGAGCTGAGGCCAGGGAGCCCAAAGGGAGTGTTCAGCCAAAAGTGAAGCCAAAAAGGAGTGCAAAGGAGTGCAAAGCAAAAAAGGAGGCCAAAGCCAAAAAGAAGTGCAAAGGAGATGGGAGATGGGAGATGGGAGACGGGAGACGGGAGACGGGAGATGGGAGATGGGAGACGGGAGACGGGAGACGGGAGACGGGAGACGGGAGACGGGAGACGGGAGACGGGAGACGGGAGACGGGAGACGGGAGACGGGAGACGGGAGACGGGAGACGGGAGACGGGAGACGGGAGACGGGAGACGGGAGACGGGAGACGGGAGACGGGAGACGGGAGACGGGAGACGGGAGACGGGAGACGGGAGACGGGAGACGGGAGACGGGAGATGGGAGATGGGAGACAGGAGACAGCAGATGGGAGACGGGAGACAGGAGACAGGAGATGGGAGACAGGAGACAGGAGATGGGAGATGGGAGATGGGAGATGGGAGACAGGAGACGGGAGACGGGAGATGTTA